>LPNX011075210.1:228850-272329 GCA_001517045.1 Pseudotsuga menziesii
AGACCCAAAACCTCATTCTTTCCTCCGCATGTCATCAGTGTCTCTCTCAGCAGACTCACCACACTGCATTGGGTGATTATCAGTTCCTTGTTTGCATTTCTGGAGCAGTTAGCAGCAAAAATGTGAGAGAGGGGGACGTGAGCACCTTAGAGGCAAATCAATTCACTAGGTGTCTTAGAGGGCCAAATCTCTGCATGTGCCTTACAATCTCTCCAGGAGGGTTAGACCATCATCCCGACAAAGTTCCAGCAGTAACGGCCTCCTCCAAAAACGTCAATATCATTTAGAAGGGGGCACACTTGTAGTTGGGCGTCAAACAAAGGAGAGGAGCACTATCTTTCCGGCAAACACTTCATGCATCTTACCTCTGGAGGACTATCAGCTTATTTATCAATGGTATGTGTATAACTTCTTCTTGAAAGTCTTTGCCCTATAATCTCTCCAAATTAGCTATATTTTAGGGCCAATTGGCACGGCACCTTCGCATGCACATTTTTTTCATTTTTTTGGCATAATCTTGAGTGTATGAACAAACAACATAGTAGCAAAGTACAATAGAATATCAGTTGGGATATTACAGTGGTATCTGAGCATGTTCCTTGCCAACTGTGGGCTTGAAAATGAAAAGTAAATGAATCCAAAAGAAGATACTTTTGTAACCTATAGAAGGAGGAAGAGTAGATACACCGAGAAACAAGAA
This sequence comes from Pseudotsuga menziesii, assembly GCA_001517045.1. Lineage (NCBI taxonomy): Eukaryota > Viridiplantae > Streptophyta > Pinopsida > Pinales > Pinaceae > Pseudotsuga > Pseudotsuga menziesii. The sequence goes on from LPNX011075210.1 coordinate 229,551, forward strand.
TTTGAAGATATTCAGTTAGAGGAGACCATTTTAGACATGGATCGAACAGGTATACACTCTGAAAGAGGAAAGGGAACAAGAGAAGAGGAAGACGGGCTGGAATTTCGTAACTTGGTTAGCGCATTGAATGATCTAGCTAAAGGGCAGAAAGAAGTATTGCATGCCATAAACAGGTTAGCTCTTAAGCCAGAACCAAGTCATAGTAGTATACCTCTTTCACCGGTGGACATAGAATCTACTAGTAGTCGCAAGAAACATGCATACACCAATATGCAAAACACTCCACAAATATACAACAAACCATCCAGACCTACTATGCCTCACTTCCTAGAGATTGCCTTGGCAAAACCAGTCATGCCAACAGAACCTAATAAACCCTTTGGTGCTTATTTACAGGAATACAGGGATTTGGGAGACGAGTTCCATTCAACTATGTCATTTTCAGACTTTTGCAATATGAAAAGCAAGAACCGGCTAAGGAATTTTAACAGAGGGTTTACCCAAAACTATGGATTACAGAAAACGATGGGCAGGCTGACCATCCCTAATTTTGAAGGAACTCGCGGGTGTTTAGCGAGAATATGGATCCAGAAGTTGGATACTTACTTCCAACTCAACCTTATGACAAAGACAGATGCCATTAAAATGGCTACCTTACATATAGACGGAGAGGCTCATGAGTGGTGGCACCATGGGTTAGTGACGCTGGGTCACAATACCATCAATTCTTATAGTGATTTCACACAAAGGCTCATGGAGCAGTTTGACAAAAAGGACCCGAAGATACACTTTAGAGAGTTAGCACAACTCAAACAAACGGCCAGTGCCGAGGCCTTCATCTCAAAGTTTCAGAGAGTAGTCATTATGTTAACATATGTGTCCGAGAGCAGGATGATTATGTTATTTACAGAGGCTCTGGCGAACCTTTGCGTGGGTGGGTGAAAGCCTACACGCCATCCACTCTACAGGATGCGATCAGCAGAACCCGAGATTTACAAGACTCAGTCCCTAAGAACATGTTTCCCGCTAAAACAAACTTCCTAATAAAAGACAACGACAAGAAACCTTTTCAACATAAATGGCCAAAGAAAACTTAGTTGGACAACGACACCAAGAAGAATCTGAGAAGGAAAAAATTGTGTTTCACTTGTCAGGAACCATGGATTCCAAGTCACAGGTGTGCAGGAAAAGCAAAGGCCCACTATATAGAGGTCTACTCAGACAATGAAGGGGATGAATCCGAACAGAAAACAGCGAAGGAATTGATGGTAGTAGAGGAGGAGTCTCTTTAGGGAGAATCACCGAGGGGAGTCATTGCTACACTATCCGAAGTACCTAGGTTTCATAATGTCAAGGTCAAGGGAGTAGTACAGGGCCACAAGGTAGGTGTGTTGATTGATGGAGGACAACCCACAACTTTATTGATGCAGCATGAGTGGCTAAGCGAGGTATTCAGACAGAGAAATTTGAAGGATTCACTATAGCAATAGCAGGCAATAATAGCATGGAGTGCAACCATTGGATTCCCAAACTAAATGTCACACTAGGGAATTACAATATGACAGACTCGTTTTATGAAATATGTGGTGAATATAGCTGATACAAAAGTAGTATTAGGGGTTCAATGGCTTTACTCAATAGGAAAATATACTACGAATTACAAGGCAATGGAAATGGAATTCCAGGGATGAGATGGAAAACAGGTAGTCTTGAGGGGCATGAAGACTTATCCCCCCAAACCAATGTCATCACAAAGAATGGAGGGCATAATCACACAGGGAGACATAGAATGGTCCACGGAATGCTTTGTTACTTTTAGAAAACCTCTAGATAACGACACCCAACATCCAGCAGATATATAGGCATTATTACAGAAACATGAGAAGGTATTCAAAGATCTTCCAACAGGTCGGTTGCCAAACAGAGGGTTCGAGCACATTATTGAGTTAGAGGGGACACAGGCAGTCATCACCATTCTGTACAGACATCCCAAAAGGTACAAAGATGAGATCGAGAAAACGATCAAGGAGTTAATGGAACTAGGTTACATCCGGCCGACTTCTAGTCCATTTGCATCATCAGTGGTTTTGATAAAAAAGAAAGACGACACATTACGGATGTGTAATGATTACAGAGCCCTCAACAAGAAAACCATAAAAAACAGGTATCCCATCCCTAGTATTGATGAATTGATGGATGAATTACAAGGGACAAAATACTCTTCAAAAATCGATCTTCGATCAGGGTACCATCAGATCCGAGTAAGGTATCAAGATATTTTGAAAACAACCTTTCGTTGCCACTATGGTCATTACGAGTTCTTAGCCATGCCTTTGGGACTCACCAACGCCCCGACAACTTTCCAATCGTGCATGAACCACGCCTTCAAGGCTCAGTTGCAGAAATATTTACCTATGTTCTTTGATGACATTTTGATTTACAGTAAGACCTAGGAGGAGCATTTGAGACACTTGGATGAAGTACTGGGAATTCTGGAAGAACAGTCTCTTTACGCCCAAATGTCTAAATGTGAATTTGGCATGTAGGAGATGTTGTACCTAGGGCATATAATAAGCGTTGATGGAGTACAAGTTCACATGGAAACGATTAGAGCTATCTTGGATTGGCCCACACCAAAAAATGTAACATAACCTGTGTTGCACAGGAACCCGTCCCCAAGGGTTGGGTTCACGTCCTCGTCCCGAGTATCGTCCCCAAGTCCCGGAAACCGGGTCGAGTACTTCATCGACATCCCCTTAAGTCCCCACCGAAGTCCCCAAGCATCGGGTACTTCTGGCCCAAAAACAGGAAACTTTGCTCATTTTGGGGACTTCGGGGAAACTCCAGTTTGTGAAAATTAATAAAAAAATTATTTTTAATAAAAAAATTCCCTTTACGAAGAGGGACAAGGTAGGCATGGTTCCCCTACCCTCTTAAGACCTCGCAGGCCTGTCCACTGCTCCCAACGCAAAGTTGAGTCTTGAATTTTGTTGGATCTCGCGAGAGGAGAGCTTGTTGCGCAAAGGAGATGATATAGGGAAAGGAGAGGCGAGACAAGCTTAGGTTGTCTTGGACTTAAAAGGTTTGTGATTTTAAGTTAATGACATGGCACTATCTAGCTTGGAGGGGCTGGTATCTATTCTTAAATTGTTTCTTCTAGAAGATTGCCTTATTCTGAAATGCCTTCTCCAAAAAGAATTCAGGAAATGAAGAAGGCTAGATTCAAGGGTGCGGTTTATCAAAGAAAGGAGAAGCCATCACCATCTAAACAATACAAGCCAAAGGTAACAGCTCCTCCTCTCCCAGAACCCCCTGTTATCCCTGAATCAAATGTTGATATGGGAGAACGGATAAGTAGTGCTAAGATTCATGTTTATGCAACTGATGTCCTTAAAATTCCTGGTCAAAAAGAAAAGGTGTTAAAAGCCATAGAGGATAGTCAAAGTAAAACTCATAATATTGTCAAAGAGGATCCTCTCCCTAATAATAATGCTATATTTGAAGTCGAACATATTGAACCTATGGATATGCCTATAGTCCTCAACAGTGTTGATCCGAAAAGAGAAGACCACCCACGTTTTTATGTCTCTCTCTTAGTTGATAACCTTCTCCTTCATAACTGCATGTTAGACTCAGGTGCTTCATCAAATGTCATGACAAGAAAAGTAATGGAATAGCTAAATCTAAGGGTCACCAAACCCTGCCACAATGTTTGTGCAATGGATGCAAGAGAAGTTGAAGTGGTAGGTATAATTTTAAATCTACATGTTAAGTTCGCCAAGTATCCTAACATCGACATGTCGTTGGATGTGGTAGTGATAGATGTTCCAGATAATTGGGGTATGTTGCTATCCAGAAAGTGGGCCACAACTCTTGGTGGGTACATTCAAATGGATTGGACATATGCTACTATACATGCATCGAAAAACACTAGGGTGATACTCCACAGAGAGAAGCTAAGGAAACGGCATGTAGAAAACCCTAAGAAGCCCGGAAATTAATTTGTTCATTTTACTGATAACTTTGGAAACTATGCTATCTTGTCAAATTTCATGGCCCCTATTAAGGAAAACATTAAAAATGAAAGGATAGATGAAGTTTGGCAAATGTACTTTGACGGGGCTTATTCCAAAGCCGAAAAGGGTGCAGGCATTGTGATCATTTCTCCTTCAAGTAAAGTCTACAACTTTGCTTTCGAGTTAGAGTTTGAAGCATCAAACAATGTAGCTGAATATGAGGCATTGTTTTTAGAGTTAGAAACTAATAAAGACATGGGGATAAAAATGTTGAACATAAAAGGTGGTTCAGACTTAGTTGTACTCCAGATTAAGAATCAGTATCAATGCAAAAATGATAGACTAAGGAATTATAGAAATGCCATATGGGACACCATGGAATGGTTTGATGCACTTAACATCCAAAAGGTCCCTAGAGAAATGAATGGGTTAGCAGACGGGTTGGCAGTAGCAGCATCCACCCTCCAGCCATCAGATGAAATGACTAGTGGGAATGGAAAAATGGAAATTAATTTCAGACCTTCAATTCCAGATAATGTAGATCACTGGCAGGTGTTTAAAGATGATGAGCAACTCTTGAGATTCATCCATAATCCCCAAGAGTTTGAAGGTTGCAAGATCAGTTATCAGCAAGAGGGTAAAGAGTATCAGGAATGCGAGGATAATGAAAGGAATCACATCCCGAGTAGCCTTATATATTTTGAAAATCTGTTTGATCGATAGGATCATCATAAAAACAAAAAAGAAGTAAGAAAAATTGGGGATTATATGGAAATAAACATAGGAACTAACAAAGACCCCAAGTTAATAAAAATTGGAAAAGGTACTTCGAAAAAGGAAAGGAACAATTTGATCAACTTAATCAAAGAATATAGAGATGTGTTGGCCTTTCGTTATGATGAACTTAAAGCCTATCGGAAAGATGTGTTTCAACACACTATTCCCCTTACAGAAAAGGCCAAGGAGGTCAAGCCTTTCCGACAAAAACTTAGGTGAATAAATCCTAAGTTGGCCCCCATTATGCAGAAGAAACTTCAGAAGGTGTTAGCAACGGGGATCATAGCACCTACAAGACATTCATCATGGTGCTCCAACTTAGTTGTTGTCAGAAAGAAGAATGGGTCAATTAGAATATGTATAGATTTCAGAAATCTGAATACATCATGCCTTAAAGATAATCACCCATTACCCGACATGGAAACATTGCTTCAAAGAGTAACGTGATCGGGAATGATGTCCATGTTGAATGGATTTTCCGGTTATAACCAAGTGGTGGTAAATAAAGAGGATCAACATAAAACTACATTCATCACACCTTGGGGCACTTATAAATTTTTAAGAATGCCTTTTGGCTTATTAAATGCAGGTGCCACCTTCCAAAGAGCTATGGATTTTGCATTCAAAGAACCTATAGGCAAAATAATCAAAATATATCAAGATGACTTAATTGTTTTTTCAAAAGAAAGATCTGACCACATAAGTCATCTTAGGCAGGTTTTCATAAGATGTCGGAAATATGGTATTTCCTTAAACTCCGCCAAGTCAATCTTTGGGGTTGATGAAGGCAAGTTGTTGGGACACATCATTTCTAAGGATGGTGTCAAAGTTGATCCTGAGAGAGTTGAAGCCATTGAGAAAGTCCCCTTGCCTCAGAATCTTATAGCTCTCCAGTCTTTCAATGGTCAGATTAATTTCATAAGGAGATTCATCCCAAATTTAGTAGAATTAATGAAGCCTCTACAAAAGTTGTTAAAGAAAGATGCTAAATTTGAGTGGACAGATGAAGGGAAAGATGCTTTCAAGTCTATCAAAAATGCCATATCCAGGTCCCCAGTTTTGATCAGTCCAGATTATTCTAAGGAATTTCAGATATTTTCCTATGCCTCGGAGGACACCATTACTGGTGTTTTGCTTCAAAAGAATAAGGAGGGACAAGAGCAACCTATAGCCTTTATGAGTAGAGCCTTGCAACATTCAGAATTGAAGTATAACACCATGGAGAAACAAGCTTATGCTCTTGTCAAGTCCCTTAAACATTTCAGAACTTATGTAGGTTACTCCAAAATCATTGGGTATGTACCCCATGCAGCTGTCAAGGATATCATGTCTCAACAAGATTGTCTAGGAATCAGGGGTAAGTAGGTTTCAAAGATTCAAGAATATGATTTAGAGATAAAACCTACTAAGTTAATTAAGGGACAGGGTCTTGCAAAGATGTTGACCCAAGGAAATGAAAAGGCCTTAGGAATAATCTGCCAGAACAAAGTGTATCAGACGAGCTTCAAAGATTAGAGCAGCACCCTTGGTATACCGACATCATCTTTTTCCTCCATAACCTTACATGCCCAGATCACCTACTTGGTCGTAAAAGAAGAGCATTAAGGTTAAAAGCAACTAAGTATTGTTTAACAAAAGATGGTTTGGGTTGGAGAAACCCCGATGGTTTAATACTTAGATGTGTCGATGAACCTGAGTCCAAAAAACTCATGGTTGAGTTCCATTCAGGATTTTGTGGTGGGCATTTTGCAGCAAGAACAACCGCCCATAAAATCCTTAGAGCAGGCTACTATTGGCCGAACCTCTTTTCATATGTACACAAGTCTATCAAAGTTTGCCCCCAGTGTCAGTTGTTCACTGGAAAGCAACAAATGAAAGCCTTGCCTTTAAATCCAATAGTAGTCCAAGCCGCTTTCCAGCAATGGGGGCTTGATTTCATCAGTAAGGTCAAGGATAACTCGAGCAATGGTTATTCTTGGATTCTCACCGCCACTGATTATTTCACCAAGTGGGTAGAGGCAATACACACCAAGAAGGCAACCGATGCTGTAGTCATGGATTTCTTAGAAGATAAGATTATCATAAAATTCGGTGTGCCAGCTAGAATCATCACAGATAATGGCCCATGCTTTGTTTCCTCTGAGATGTCATCCTTTTGTTTCAAGTACGGCATTGTCCTATCCCATTCATCCAACTATTATCCTCAAGGAAATGGTCTAGCTGAGTCAAGTAATAAAAACTTAATGACTATAATCAAGAAAATTGTGGGTGATAATAAAAAGGCTTGGGATAGCAAGATCAAGTTTGCATTATGGGCCGATAGAATCACAAAGAAAAGTTCAACCGAAAGGAGTCCTTTTGAACTTGTTTATGGCCTAGAGGTCACCTTACCTGTCCATTTAAAGCTTCCAGTGTATCAGCTTCTCCAGACCTTTAGCTCAGATTAGGATGCCATTCAGAACAGAATCAACTAGTTGATCAAGTTAGATGAGAGTAGAAGAAATTCCTTTGACCAAAGGATCAGAAATTCAGACAAAGTCAAGAGAACCTTCAATAGATCTACCCGGCATGGATCCTTTCAAGTAGGTGACACAGTCTTGTGTTGGGACAAACGACAGAAGAAACCTGGGAAACACAAAAAGTTCGACAGCTTATGGTTGGAGCCATATATCATTGATGAAGTAGCAGGAACAAATTCTTTCTATCTAAATGACCTAGAAGGAGAAAGATTAAGCCTACCAGTGAATGGCTTTCTCCTCAAGATGTTCTTCGCCGAGACGGTTTGATGCCTTTATTGGCATCGGTGGTTTCAGGGCCAATTTCTAAACCTTGCCCTGCATGTATTTTTAAATTTTATGTATCATATTGTTGTATTATTGTACCATAGTACTAACCTTGAAATTTTTCTTTTGTATATTAGTCTTGTAAAATATTGCCTTTTTGTACATCATAGACTAATTCTATACATTAATCTGTTTTTATAGTTGGTTTCTTTTATATACATGTTACTGACAAACTTTAATTGCTATGCAAGACCCAGAGATTCCGGAGTTCTCACATCCTCTTCTTTGATCAGAAGATTATTCAAAGCATGTGTCCCTAGATGGAGCCAGATGTTACCACCTAAGTTGTACTTAGTGGTTTTTTATCAAGTGAACCTGGTGAACCGAACAAAGATGTTTTGTTCGGACTTCAGAAGACCTTCAAAAGTGCTTCTGGGAAGTGCTTGTTGTACTATATCACATGTTCATACCCCATAGGGGAGTTGTAATAAAATGTTCTAGCATGATAGTGTCTATAAAAGACTCGGTCTCTTAGACTTTATTTGTCAATCCGATCAACCCAGGGTGTTTTTTCCCTTGGTTATTATTGGTTGTTGAACAAACGACTGATAATTTCCGAGTTTTTCACTAAATACATCCAAAGTTGGGGTGGTCGGCTTGGCATTTAGGCCTATTGAGGTTATTAGAGTCTATGTGTCAATGTATAAACATGCTAGGCATCATGGTCGAGTCATATGAACATGTCTAAGTCCCCCTAGGTTTTTAATTTTTTTAATTTTTTTAGTTTTTTAAATTTTAATTTTTCCACAAAACTTACGCTATTTTTTAATAGTCTAATTGAAAAAATTGGTTTTGTAATAAAAGTGGGCCAAATAATCAATTTCAGTCATGGGGGTGCTCATTTTCAAGCTAGGAGCACCATGTAAACCCATAGACCCACTTTTTCTAAGGTTTGAGCCAGTGATTTGTCCATCACTCAGGTCAAAAATCCCTAAAAATCAAATATTGATTATTTAATTGATAAATTAATTAAATAATGGAGAAAATTCAAAATCCTAAATCATTGGGATTTGCTCCGATTTGACTGAAATCAGTCTCATCGGCTTGGGATTGACTAGATATGACAATTCCTTGCCTAAAAGAGGTGATCTAGGCTGATCTAGGACTACATTTATGCATGCAATCTTGGGAATTGCGCCCTCCCTCTCTCCTCCACACGTGTGGGCCTCTCTAGTTGAGTTTTGGTGGATGCTTCAGTCAGCAGGTTGAGGTGTCAAACAAATCAACTCTCTGATTGATAATTGCACTCAGTGAGACTCAGATCAGGCTCAGTTAGACACAGATCAGGCTCAGATTCACTCCACATGCAGCTCCACTCTCTCTCTCCTTGGGAATTGTGCCCCCCTGGGCTAGATTTCTTGTTTTTGCTATAAATAAAGCAGCCATTTCCTCTTCCAAGCTAGTTAGAGTTGGATTGAAGGCCTTGCTATTGTAATACTGTTGTAATCTTCTGATTGTTCAAATAAAGAAGCTTTGGAAGCTAAATGGTGTAATGCTCTCATGTGTGTGGATTAAGCATTGTCTTGCGGCTATTGATGTTGCCAGTTTTTCTCTCAATTTCTACATCTAAACCCTATCTAGCTTGAACGATTCAGTTGAATCAATAGGAGTATAGTTGGGCAAGTAAGGTTACTTGTTTTTATGTATCTCATAGCATATATGTTTGAAGATCTAGATTATACATGTTTAATAAGTTTATTTGCATGTAATTCTTGTCTCTTTTTTCATATATATATCCAAACCTCATGAGGTTTCGTGCAGGATTGTGTGTTTAGCTTTCAGGTAGCAAGGATTGGACGAGCTGTGGATCTAGTTTGACTCCATTGTACATCCAACATTTTTGTGAAGGCATTGCCCCTCTGTATTCCACCAACAAGTTTCCATTGCAGATCCATCCAACAACGAGCTTTTCCCCTTCTCTTCCTCCTTTCTATTAAAATCAATCTTCCGGTTACCTGTTTCTTCCTCTTATGATCAGATCTAGTTCTAAGAATTGATTATACATTGTTAGATCTAGTTCCTAAGAGTCTTATTGCTTAGATCTGAAATCTCATAAAGAATATCTTTTTTTAAAGATAGATCTAGGTGTAGAAATTTCCTTTTTTGCAAGTAGTTAAATCGTAGATCTAAAGCTTGCTCATAAGGTGGTTTCTTTTTTCTGTTCTGTAAAGATTTAAATTCTACAAGAAAAGTGCATATCTCATTAGCTGGCCAAACAGCAAGCCAAGATCCCAAGGAAAGCTTGCTTTCCTTGGTTCCTTTTTGCAAAACTAGATTAGCCCTTTTTAACAATTTTTTACTAAGTTTTTTTTGGTAATTAGTGTGGTTACCCAAAACACTTTTAAAGTGTTTTTAGGCACATTTGATTTTAATTGCTCGCTGTTTTTTAGCAGGTTTAACAAAAAAGAGAAGGAGACTCTGCCCGTTTTCCGACTCTTGGGCGAACCAGAGCTTCCCGAAGGCTTCCCCCACCACTGTGATTTTAGTTTAGCTTGTTACAAGCTTGTTGTAAGCCTTTGGGATCCCAGATAACAAGGACCAAAGTGCATAATTTAGTTTGTTGATATTGTAACCAATAATAATAAAAAATAATCATTTCGAGTAGGCTCTTTTGAGCCCACTCCCCATCCCCCTAGGGGGGATCCACGTCCGTTTCACTTTTTTGCATTTTTTCCCGTTTTTTGCTCTCGCTCAGTCTTGTTATGCAGGATTGTATACTTTGATAACATTTTTCATTATTCCATATTTTGAATTCAAAGTAATCATACTACTTACCCCACGACTTCCCGATTGACCCAAAAGAGGAAAGAGATGCGCGGTAGGACTAATTAGAAAACCAGTGTTGTGTATCTTTGATTCTACTGTCATTGTTATTTTTTCATGTGCAAGCGGTAAAATTAACCCCTCCTTGATTTCCCGATTGAGGTCCTCTTGGACCAACAGAGATTCCTAGAGGGTCTTCTTTTTAACAAGAACATGCCCTTAAAATTTACTTAAATTAACAAGACTCTGGTGTGTATGCTCTGCACTTGGTTGTGGTTCGTCCAATCAATCAAGTTGCATCAAAAGCAACGTGAGTGATTAGTTTAATTAGTCTTCACCTTCCCCAATCAACCACCATCAGGCAAAAATCCAACACCTCGATCAAACCGTAAACGGTGGCAAAATACCCAAAGGAAGTGGGAACTCCTAAAAAGTGACCTCGAGGCGCCGATCTCTGTTACACCTTCGGGTGCATTATGAACAACAGTCTCAGAGACTCCATTCAACCCACATATTCCTTGCGGATAGCCGTGAAGATTTAGTTTTGGACATACTCTAAGTGCCCTCGGGTATATCTAGAGTACCCCCCTCACCTAATTTAATTTATTCATACTTCACATTAACTTAAAACGTACCAAGAGGCAATCGCAAAACTTTCACTTCAAGCACATGCAAGTACATTGATTATTTTATGACTCCATTCTAAGGCACTGGCTATTTTCTTTCTATATATATATTGTGTCTTAGCATTGTGCTTTCGTGTGCTCATTTTTGTATCTTGTCATCTATGGTTGTTTATGGTTATATCTCAAACTCCTAAGTAACTCATTCAGTTTAACATCATCATACTAAATAATTTTTCCTTAGTAACTTAATAGGGTCTACCCCCTTTTGCTTCGTTAGGAGTTGAGCCTAAACGAAGGAGTCAAGAACAAGGTGACATACTTAACTCGAGACTTGCCCCTAAGGACACACTGAGTGGCTTGAAGATTTCTGCCATGTTCCCCCCAGGTGTATGAAAGGCGATAACAAGTTGGAGAAGTGGCCTATGAACTAGAACTTCCAGAGGAAAGCAAAATTCACAATGTATTTCATGCATCTAACCTCAAGAAAACAGTAGGGCAACACATTGCTCTGTCCACCGAATTACCTCCCTTGGATGATAAGGGCTTCTGGTACTGATTCCACGGAGAATTCTACAAGTTCGAGAAAGGAAACTCCAAAATGGGTGATTCGAGAATACTTGGTAAAATGGAAAGAATTACCTATGGAGGATGCCACATGAGAGGGAGAACAAGTATTGCAGCATCCTAGTTTGCAGTTGCTTGAGGACAAGCAATTTCAAGCGGAGAGGATTGTAATGTCCTCTTCTGCTTAGGCACCAAAACACCCGCTAACCTATTTAATTCCCATTGGTTCGAGCGGGTACTACATAAAAAGGGAATTGACTGAGGACCTATGATACCCGGAGCGAAACAAAGCATTCATTCAATATTAAGTCATCAGTATGGCACATAAAGCCTTATTTATTCAGGCTTGAAGTCAACAAGAAATTAGAATTGCATGCATGCAAAAAATAAAGCGCAAACCCTAAAAGTGACATGCAAACCCTAAAAGTACATGATAAGCTATATAAGAAGGGCCATCGAGCCAAAAGGGTTATCTATGATTATTATTGTTGAGTTTGGTTTCTAGAGCAGCAGCAGTAGTTGGGGTTAGAGACGAAGGTCTTCAGCTAACAAGGGGTTTTGACAACGAAATTTATCTGCCCTAATCACTTCAGGATAGATCATCCAGATCTATCACTCGTTATTCACCGTATTCACTCGCCTTCAATGATTCAACACCAAAAGGAGTTTATTTGGAGGTTCACGTTTGCAGCTGGGGAATAGTTGAAAATCCTTAGAAGGATTCGTTGGGACCCAAAACCTCATTCTTTCCTCCGCATGTCATCAGTATCTCTCTCAGCAGACTCACCACACTGCATTGGGTGATTATCAGATCCTTGTTTGCATTTCCGGAGCAGTTAGCAACAAAAACGTGAGAGAGGGGGACGTGAGCACCTAACAGGCAAATCAATTCACTAGGTGCTTTAGAGGGCCAAATCTCTGCATGTGCCTTACAATCTCTCCAGGAGGGTTAGACTATCATCCCGACAAAGTTCCAGCAGTAACGACCTCCTCCTTCAAAAACGTCAATATCATTCAAAAGGGGGCACACTTGTAGCTGGACGTCAAACAAAGGAGAGGAGCACTGTCTTTCCAGCAAACACTGCATCCATCTTATCTCTAGAGGACTATCAGCTTATTTATCAGTTGTATGTGTATAACTTCTTCCTGAAAGTCTTTGCCCTATAACCTCTCTAGATTAGCTTTATTTTAGGGCCAAATTGCACAACACCTTTGCATGCACATTTAATTCAGTTTTTTTCCACAATCTTGAGTGTATGAACAAACAACATAGTAGCAAAGTACAATAGAATATCAGTTGGGATATTACAAGCTTCTTGTCACATGATAGGACAGAAAAGGTTCTTAAGAAGGTTGCAAGGGGGTGGAGTAAATCTCCACATTGAGTTGGAAGATGATGCGCAGTATCAAGCGCAGGGAGTTGGTACTATTTCGTTTCAGAGGGAGTCTAGTAAACCCCTTAGTTTTGTTGACATGTTATACGTTCCTAGGTTGACAAAGAACCTCATATCCGTTTCCACCCTGGAGAACAAGGGTTTTCAGGTGAAGTTCGGAGATAAGAAAGTGTATATTAGACCAAAGGAGTCAGATAGGAAGTTGGATCAAGTGATTGGGGTCCGAAGCGGGAAGTTGTACAGACTACAATTCGAATCTGCAAAGGCTTTGGTCAGCAGCAGCAATCAGAGTGAGTTGTGGCATATGAGGATGGCACACTTACACCATGGAGCACTAAGGCATTTTACACAAGTAGTTACTGGAGTTCCTCGGGTACAAGAGGAGAAGCATAACCACTACCAGGGTTGTGCATTGGGGAAGATCATTAGGCGACCTTTCCCATAAAGTAAGCACAAGTCTAAGTGGACCTTAGATTTGGTGCATTCAGATGTTTGCAGACCAATGAGTGTCCAATCTTTCAGTGGCTACAGTTATTACGTCACATTCATTGATGACTATTCCAGAAAGACTTGGATCTATTTCATGAAGGCCAAGTCAGAGATCTTCGAGCAGTTTCGGGGGTTCAAGACTCTCATGGAAAACCAGACTGTGAGGAAGATTCGGTTATTGAGGACAGACAACGAGGGTGAGTACACCTCCAAGGAGTTCTAGGAGTTTTGTTCATTGAAGGGGATATAAAAGGAGCATACAATTCCTCATACCCCGCAGCAAAATGGAGTGGCAGAGAGGAAAAATAGGGCATTGGTAGGAGCAGTCAAGGCCATGCTATTTGTCCAAGGATTGCCACTATTCCTATGGGTAAAACTACCAGTCATCGGGTAAAACTACCCCAACATTGGGTAAAACCGCCCCAGTGAAGTCAGCCCAATTAGTGAAAAGTCGGCTAAAAAAAGAGTATAAATAAGGGGGGCACATTCCTCATTTGTGCATCAAGCAAATTTGCACCTACATGAGGAAAAGTTTGCTCCAGCTAAGATGAAGATTGTTTTGGGTTGTAGAAGACTTGGAAGACACCTATCTTTTGTTCTTGGGTATGATTAGAAGCTTCTTGTTAACTCTGTCACATTGTACTTGTTGACAAAACTATACTAAAGAAGTTTTTGTTGAAATATTGAGAGGGGGGTGAATCAGTATTTGCACAATATAAAAAAATTTAATCAAGAGCAAGTTGCTAATCACCAATCATAGCATATCATCAATGTACATGAAAATAACAAGATGCACAGTACACAATATTTTTGATGTGGAAACCCAAGTCCTGGGGGTAAAACCACGAAATCCTTTTTAAAAATAAATTTGACCCAACAACAACTGGGGTAAACAATTTTAATACAACTTTACCAACTACAATTGGAAGGGGCTACAACCCCTTAGGCTTTGCCAGCTACAACTTACTCACAATATTGTGAGCCCTAGCACCACCCTACTGTTACCACCTAAGTAGTACTTAGTGGTTTTTTATCAAGTGAGCCTGGTGAACCGGACAAGGATAGCTTGTTTGGACTTCAAAAGACCTTCAGTCTTGCTTCTGGGAAACTTTGTTGTACCATATCACATGTTCATACCCCCTTGGGGGAGTTGTAATAAATGTTCTAGCATGATAGTGTCTGTAAAAGACTCGGTCTCATAGACTTTATTTGTCAATCCGATCACCCCAGGGTGTTTTTCCCCTTGGTTATTATTGGTTGTTGAATAAACGACTTATAATTTCTGAGTTTTTCACTCAATACCTCCAAAGTTGGGGTGGTTGGCTTGGCATTTAGGCCTATTGAGGTTATTAGAGTCTATGTGTCAATGTATAAACATGCTAGGCATCATGGTCGAGTAATGTGAACATGTCTAAGTCCCCCTAAGTTTTTTCTTTTTTTTTAATTTTTTAATTTTTTCAGTGTTTTTTATTAAAATTTAATTTTTCCAAAACTTAGGCTATTTTTTAAGAGTTTAATTAGAAAATTTGGTTTTGTAATAAAAGTGGGCTCGGAAGTCCGTTTCAATCATGTAGGTGCTCATGTTCAAACTAAGAGCACCCAGTAAACCTATAGACCCACTATTTCCAAGTTTTAAGTGATTTTCCATCACTCGGGTCAGAAAGCCCCCAAAAATCAATTATTAATTAGTTTAATTAATAAATTGATAAATAATGGAGCAAATCCAAAATCCTAGATCAATGGATTCTCAGCCGATTTGATTGAAATCAGTCAGATCTGCACCAAATTGACCGGATCTGACAAATCCTTGACTGAAGGAGGTGATCTGGGTGGATCCGAAGTTGAACTTCTTCCTATATGGGGAATTTTGCCCTCCCTCTCTCCTCCACACGTGTGGGCTCATCTGGATGAGTTTTGGTGGATGCTTCAGTCAACAGGTTGAGGTGTCAGTCAAATCAGCTCTCCGATTGACATTCATACTCAGTAGAAGCTCAGTTCAGCTTCAAATCAGGCATTGATGGACTCTCCTTCAGCTGCAGTGGTCTATCTCCTTGGGATTTGAGGGCCCCTCTGGACTGGGGTTTCAATTTTGTGTATAAATAAAGCATGGTTGCCTCCTTTCCAAGTTAGTTAGAACTGGGATTGAGGTGTTGTTGCTCTTGTACTGTGTTATTGTTTATTATTCTGGAATAAAGAAGCTTTGGAGGCAAGATCTATGGTGTAATGCTCTTCATGTGTGGATGGTGTTTGTCAAATGCTTATGAGGTATAATCTGTGTTATTTATCATTACTTTTGTTGGTTAATTGTTGGCCTTGAAGGAGAGAGCTCCCTCCTGTTAGGGTAAGAGTTTATTCTAGTTTAATTTATGCTCTTACTGTTTGCTTGTTTCAGAACTATTGGAGTTGTATGTATTTTGAGTTTAATTGCATGCTTTCCAATTATCTCTTCCAGCAGCACCTATGTTTTAACCATCTGTTTGTGCAAAGATTTCTAAGTTGCAGGTGATCTCGCTTGTAGAAGAGGTTGAGTTGGTTTGCATCTTCCTCATCTTCAAGATCTTCTGAATGACATAGTCCCTCGGTGTTCCACCAAAGCAGACTCCAAAGCCCAACATTCCCAAGCTTCCAGCACTCTTTCTCTCTCTTTCTCCTTCAAAAAATCAAATTTCTTACCTGGTTACTATGTTCGAAAGCTTTGTTATCATTTGGATCTGTTATATCAAAGTAAAATTTACATAGATCTGCTATTTCAAAGCTCATAGTCTAGATCTCAATTCTGAAAAGTATCATTAAGCATTCTAGATCTAGCATAAGGAAATCGTCCGTTTTGCATGGCAAGTTAAAAAAAATCAATAGGTTGCATGCTCTAGATTTCCTTTCCTGTTTTAAAAAGATTAAATCCAGCAATCAATGCATATTTCATTGGCTGCACAAACAGCAAGCCAAGATCCCAAAGAAAGCTTGCTTTCCTTGGTTCCTTTTTCACCTGTTTAGCTATTTTTAACTTAATCTTTTTTGAGTTAAGGTAAGCTGATCCAAAGGTACTCTTAAAGTGCTTTTGGGAATATGTTATTCTAACATGCTTGCTGGTTTTTAGCAGGTGTAACAAAAAAGAAAAGAAGTTGTTGTTCGAAAGTGGCCTCAGGAGCGTTCAAATCCCCCCAGGGATCTTCCCTTTCACTAAAATTTAAAAATTTTGGAGAGTTGTAAGATCTTGGTTTCATCCCGTATAAGGACCAAGAGGTTTCTGATATTCCAGTTCGTTGATATTGTAACCAATAATAATAAAAGAAAATCTTTTTTGAGTAGGTTCTTTCAAGCCGACTCCCCATCCCCCCAAGGGGGATCTACGTCTGTTTCACTTTTTTGCATTTTTCGCTTTTTCCTGCTCTAGTTTAGTACTGACATGCAGGATTGTATACTTTGATATAATTTTGCATTATTCCATATTTTAATTTCAAAAGTAATCATACTACTTACCCTACGACTTCCCGATTGACCTGCAAGGGGAAAGAGATGCGTGGTAGGACTAATTAGAAAACCAGTGTTGTGTATCTTTGATTCCTTTCTCATCAATTGTTTCGTTAGTCATAATAAAATTAACCCCTCCTTGATTCCCCGATTGAGATCCAATTGGATCGAAAGAGGTTCCTGGAGGGTTTTTTTTTTAACAAGAACACCTATTTTAAAATTTACTAAAAATAACGAAGACTCCAATGTGTATGCTCTGTACTTGGCTGCGGTTCGTCCGATCAGTCAAGATGCATCAAAAGCACTTGAGTGACTAGAATAATTAGGATTCACTCTCCCCAAATTGACAAACCATCAGGCGAAAATCCAACACCTCGATCAAACCATTATGGTGGCAAAATACCCAAAGGAAGCGGGAACTCCTGAAAAGTAACCTCGGGGCGCCGATCTCTGTTACACCTTGAGGTGCATTATGAACAACAGCCTCAGAGACTCCATTCAACCCACATATTCCTTGCGGGTAGCCGTGACGGTTTAGTTTTGGACATACTTCAAGTACCCCCTAGGTATATCTGGAGTCCACTCGCCTAAGTTAAATTACTCATCTTCTTACATTAATTTAAAATTAACCAAGATACAATTGCACAACATTCATTCCAGCACTTGCAAGCACTCTTAATTGTTTTTCGAGTCCATTTTCAAGGCACTAGTCCACTGTTTATTTCTTTCAATCTATATGTGATTGTGTCATTTTCGTGCTTACTTGTGATTATCTCATCATTTTATTTGTTGTTTACAATTGTTAAATCGAAACTCCTAAAAAACTTACTCTTTAATACCATCATCATACTAAATAATTTTGCCTTAGTAACCTAATAGGGTCTACCCCCCTTGGCTTCGTTAGGAGTTGAGCCTAAACGGAGGAGTCAAGAACAAGGTGACAGCCTAAACTCGAGACTTGCCCCCAAGGACACACCGAGTGGCTTGAAGATTTTTGCCACGTAACCGAGGTGTGTGAAAGGCAGCAACACCTACCACCCTGAAGAAAAAGACTACTAAACATGTGGACCTGTCAACATCAACCCCTGAACTTCCTGTTGTTGATAACCTTTGCTCTCTTATCACTGCCAAATCATCACTATATAATGATATGTCGTTTCACTACTATACACTGTTTATGTACACCACATCATACACATTCACTGAACAAGTGATCATAAGACATGCATCATCATAGTGTATCTTCAAGTAACATCGTCATCATAGGGTATGCATCATCATCATTGTCGTCATCAAGTGTACATCATAGTGCATAGGAAAGCATCATCACACCATAGCATGCATGTACATCATAACATATATATCATAGATCATAGGGGAGCAGCAACATCATAGAGTGTACAGTGTAAACATCATAAACATCAAGTGTACATCATCATCATAGAGTGTATAGTGTAGCATGCATCATCACATCGTCATCATGGAGTGTTCATGGCACATAATGAACTTACATTAAAACAATAATATACCATTGTATTCACTAATCACATACCATTGTACACCATTGAGTATAGGAGTGCATTATGCATGTATCATCACATCATCACTATACATCATTGTATCTCATTCATTAGTTGCATTCACTGTATATCACTTACATACATATACACATTCATTACTTGTTCAATCATTGTACATACCTTATGTCAAAGACCTCATAGTTGAGATGTGTAAAACCAACCTTAGACTTGGAACTGTATGTACCCAAACTCAGATTGTGGAAAACATGAGTGTACTAACTCGGGTCTATGCATACTGGACTATACAATCGGAACTGTCATAAACCGAGACTGTTCACTCTTCGAAGAATTTGAAATTCGCACTGTAAAGGATAAAAACCAGCAATGACCTTCACCAAAAATCAGACTGTTCTTGCTTTAAAAACCCAAAAAAAAAGATTACTGTGGAAACTCGGATAACTCTTCCTCTGTTGCTCGAACTGTTCACACCCTGAGTCAACGAAAATCCTCAGTCAAAACCAGCGAATAACCCCAATCAAAATACCCAAGAATATTGCATTCAGTTTTTGTTGAAAAGTGACAAATGTTTGGTGTATTTATACACCTATACACCTAAGCGTTGAGAGAGAGATAGGGCCAACTTTCTTGAGGATCAAAAGGCTTTAACAACCTAGGGGACGACTTCTAGGAGGGTTTTAAAAATATTTTATGAATTTAAATTTGTTTTAAGACACGGTTACTTAATGGGGCCGACTTGATGAAGGGTTAAAGGTTGTCAACGTTGGAGAATATGGAGGGTTTAAATAATATATTAAATTATTAAAAGTTGTTCTAACACTTTTAAAAATGTTTTAACACACCATTACTTAATGGTAAGGGTTTAATGGATTGTGGGTTTAAAGGGTCACCAGATGAGGACTTCGAGGGCTAATGTAAAGGTGCAATAGGCATCATAGGGTCAAATTCTAGTTTGTGGGCTTAGGGACCAAAGGAAAGAGTTCTAGGGTTTATTAATAGGTCATCAAAGTCACTACAAGTGAGGGTGTGCTTTACTAGCAACCAAGAACCTCAACACATAACCATCAAGGTGTGTGGGGGTGCCTAGACTTCTCGTAGGGTACCATGACCTCATTACAAACACAAATGACCATGGAATGGGTCATTTGGACTCTACACTTCTTCAACCCACCAAGGACACTTTCTAGTGTATTGGGGCATAGGTCGTGGTACTAGGAAACCCAAAGAAACAACTAGGGAACCATAGAAACAACTTAGGGGTACTTAAACACTCTAAAGGGTGTATAGGGCTTTTGCCATTGTCCAAAGGGCTCCAAGGGCTTCAGACTTGGGCTTGGACAAGGTCAAAAGGTTTCCTTTGACACTGACAACTACTTAACCCCCAGGGGCTCCTCAAGGGGCACAAAGACACACTAACACACCTGTTTGAATCAATGACAATTTAGTCAACAGTTTGCTGGGTTTTCTACCCTTGAAGGATTTCCCAGATGAGAAGTGTTGTGTCTTTGTGTTTACTGTTAAATGTCTTTCTCTCGGTGATCCTTATGTATGCAATTATTATGATGTGACATGTTGAATGAATGAAAGTATAACATAATTGCTTTTAAGTCAAAATTCTAGCAATAAGGGAATTTGAGATTCATCAATGGTCTTGATTTTTACAAATCCATTATCAAATTTGGTATGGACCAAGCAATCTTGTTGTTAGTTTTCCTTTGAAGTCCTTGAACGAGAATCATACAGGAGTACCGAATCTCCTTCTTGAAACTTCTTGGCCTTGATGTATATATCATGCCATTGCTTTCTTTGTTGCTATACCATTTCAATATGGAAGAATGTCTGATGTTTGTACTCATCAATTGCATTTAAATGTTGAATTATGTCTTGTTGCACTGCTGATAAATCCATGTTGAGTTCTATAGCTATCCTGAGTGTTTTTATCTCAAATTCTATTGGCAGCATGACCTTTTTCCATAGACTAATTCACAGGGGGTAAATCTTATGGTGGAGATATGCACACAATAACACAATATTATATCAAGGAACCACTGGACACGATTATAATGGCATTCAACTCTTATAGAGTTCAAGAGGTCATAATTGTCCAAAACACTAAATGCTAATAGTAACTGAAAACCCTAACTTTTAGCTAAGTCACTACAGTAACTTATTACACATGTAAGCCTTATATTATAACATTTGAGTTATGTTTCAATGTTTTTAACCTTTACCCTAAGCTATTTCATTTTGCAATAACCTTTGTCTTCAACATAACATTTCCACCTTTTGGCTTTGGGCCTTTATCCCTTCCCGCTTGACTTTCCTTGATCTATCTTGATAGATGTTTCAATTGTTGGGTTTCTACTTCCCCTTTATCAACTCTAATTACAACTTTTTAAATGGCTTATTGATCATCATTGATTTATATCCTAAGTTGTTGGTTATCAAGCTCATCTTTGCCCACCATCCTAAACTCTAAGTAATGAGCAAGATTCAATTGCTAAGGTTGTTTCATTATAGTTCCACCATTATTCTCAATGTTTTGATCTACTTAGCCCATATACTTACCTCTTCAAATGTAGTGCTTTATTACAACGATGCGACAATAAGAAACTATAACGACTCCACATCTTCATAAACTATAAAAACTCCAAATCTAACTTCAAGGATTCAAATTCTTCAATTACAATTCCACTTTTAATATATATTTTTGAGTTTGCTTTATGGACACAAGTCCTTGGGCTTCAACTGTGGGTCAACCTCAAACTCAGTTTTAATATCATCTTCCATCTTGGCCTCTAGAGAAAGAGGGGCCAATTCCCCCCTCAACATACCATAATCTATTACAAGTTGGCAATGTGTTTCATCAATTGAGCCACCCCTCGTATCTTTCCCATCGTTGTTGTCCATTTTATGTGTATACATTTGTTCTCTTTGACAGAATCGCAACCTTGCCAATGCATGTTGAATTTTTCGCATTAACATAAATACTTAAAAAATTTGCAGATCAACTTAAGTAACAAATGACAAGTGCAGTAAAAAAACACATTCATCACATCAGCACAATAGACACAAATGTTTTTCACTAGGGAAACCTTCAAAGGACAAAAAATCCAAAAAGCATTAGTAGCTCATCTCGTACTCGTAAATGAGATGACTTAGAAATTCTTCAAAAAGTTCCTCAAACCCCAATCTGGGTTTAACCACAGTTTACAGTAAATTTTCTCAATGAAAATCAGAACAAGGGTTTCAAACCCTAGATCCTTAAATTTCCATATCTGCTGAAAGATAGCAAAGACTACCAAAAATCAGTCTGCCCAGAAATCATCAGATTTGCCCAAAAAATAACAAAGACTGTTAAAAATCAGTCTGCCCGGAAAACGCTACCCGAAATTTAAATAAAACAGGCTGCCCGAAAATCAAATAAAAACAGGCTGCCCAAAAATCAAAAAGCAAGCTGCCCGAAATTTATACAGGCTGCCCGAGAATCAATTTTTGCTTGCTCAAAGGGTTTATCAGCCTACCCAAATTTTATTCTCCACTGCCCTGCTCTGCTCGTGTTTTCTGCTCACTGCCTAGATGGTAGATCTTCATTGCCGAGAGGAAAACAGACTACCCGAATTCTATTGGGCAGCCTGGTTAGGGGCAAACCCTCTGTCTGCTAGCTGTAGCAGATCTAGGCCAGCCCAAGCCCTAAGGTTCCTGGAAGCCCTTAGCAAGCTGCCTGAGGCCCTGCTAGAGCTCACTGTGGATGGTCGTGCGCTGAAAGGGGCAACCCAAGAAAAACTAGGGCCTTCCTGTGAGTCTGTAGGGCAGCCCGAGCCCTGCCTAAAGAAGAGAGGGAAACCGTGGAGGAAGGAAGTCAATCTACCCGTGAAAATATGCAATTGCCCAAGATCTGAAGATGCTGCAGATAAGTTTGTTGATGAAACCCTAGTTGAGGGTTAGCTGAATGACCTGGCTGGAACAAAAGCATAAAAACAGTCTTCAATGGAATCTTCAATAATAGCAGCTTCACCTATGAGAGCAAAATTGTGTGTGTGATAATGAGAAGACTTGATCTTCTTTTATAGCCTTGAGTCACATATAAGTGGACCAAAATTAGAAAAGATAAAAGAATAATATTTTATTCTTTTCCTAATTTCACTTTTACCTTCTTACCAAAAAGGTCTTTTATGTATTTTTTACTTTTACCAAAAGTCTTTATTTATTTTGACTTCCACCTGTGGTCCCTTTTCCTGTGGTCCAAAAGTCCTTATGTATTTTTAACTTTTGACTTTAGCCTTTTTCCTAGTGCCCCTGTGGTCATTACCTGTGATCTTTTTAATTCCAAAAGTACTTCATCATAAACCAAGAGAGTTACTAATGCTTTTATCTCACACTCTATGTGACACCTAAATCAGGTACTAGGGTAACATAACCAAGGGTAGCTAAGCCTTGGAGAAGTACACAAAGCCCATAGATCAAGGGTCAAAGTGTCACACATGCCTAGACCCAGTCTAGGGCTTATAGTTCCTTCCTGGTAACAGACCAGGTGCCTCAGCCATGGGCAAATACTTGGTAACAGACCAAGCGCCTCCATTCTCCAAGAGAATGGCTACTCAAAACTAAGCCGAGTCTACCAGTACTAGACTGGTCCACATCGTGGTCCTGGACCAGATGTCTACCATTCAACAGAATGGTTACTCAACACTGGGTTGAGTCTACCCAGGGCAGAGCTGGGTCTATATCATGGTCCCAGACCAGATATCTACCATTCAACAGAATGGTCACTCAACACTGGGTTGAGTCTACCCAGGGCAGAGCTGGGTCTATATCATGGTCCCAGACCAGATATCTACCATTCAACAGAATGGTCACTCAACACTGGGTTGAGTCTTCACCGTGGTCCCAAACCAAGTGGCCCCACCCCATTCTCCTAAGAGAATGGCTCTCAATGCTGCACAAAAATATCAACACTCCCTCTCAACGAGAGAGGCATTCTCTGCCATACTAAGCTTGTCACAAAAGTACACGAACTTTGATGCAGCCAGAGGCTTGGTCAAGATATCTACAATCTGTTCATCTCAATGTTACAAATATCGTGTCGACAAATATATTGCCAAGGGTCCAAAAAGAAATTATCGGATTTAATGTCGGCAAACATCGGTAATACATCGGCAACTTAAAAAAAATACAAAATATTCATTTTTTTTCAATTTTCTAAACATCTAAAGCAACAAGAACATCAACTAAACACATTGCTAGATGAATATTGAAAGAAAAGCGATATATAAGAGGTATAAGAGGTATAAGATGTATAAGAGGTCTAGTGATACATCACACATAACAAATGGATTGAATTAAATTTTTTATTTAACTTTTTAAGAATATAATTTATTAATTACATTATTAAATTTTAATCATTGATGTTCTAGAATCTATATTAATTTTTAAATAAACTTTAAAATTTAAAATTTAAAATTAATAGATAATAATATATAACACTATAATATAATAAAATATAACACTATATATTAATATATTAACACTATGCATGTTATATATTATATAATATATAATATATATTATATATTATATAGAATATAACATGCATAGTGTTAATATATTAATATATAGTGTTATATTTTATTATATTATAGTATATTATATATTATATAGAATATAGAACATATTCTATATTATATATAATATATAATATATACACTTACAGGCTTACCCGACTAATACCCACAGTCCGTCGACGCATACCCACAGGCCACAGTCCACGAGGGGCAAACTGCCAAAGCCAAACACAAATTTTAGTGGCAGTAAGTCGCGTTCTACTCAACAGAGCAGCTGGCAGCCTGGTCGCATTCTCCTCCTCCACGAACTGGTGCTCTTCGCGTTTTACTTCTCCTAGCTGGCAGCGTTTTACCCTAGCTCTTCGCCAAACCAATCTGCTGCTGAAAAGATACCGGCGATGAAAAGATGAAAAATGCCAAAAACAAGCATATAAAAATCATCCCAACGGACAAACGATGTTCCCCCCCATCGACTCATGATTCTTTTTAAATATCACAATTTTTTTGTGCAAAAAATCGCTGGAATATATCGATCTATTTTTAACGATAATATCACCGAGGTTGGAACATCGCGATGTCGGCGATAAATCGCCGATATTTGTAACATTGGTTATCTGTACAAATGTACTGCAACTTCAGAGAACCTTTCTGCACTAGGTCTTTGATGAAATGATACCTCATTTCAATGTGTTTCGATCTATCATGAAACATTGGGTTCTCTGAAAGCTTTATGCAACTCAGATTATCGCAATGGATGATCGTTAAGTCAAGCTTTCCCCCGAACAAATATGATATCAATTTTTTGAGCCAACCTGCTTCCTTGCAGGCATCACTTGCAGCAATATACTCTGCCTCAACTGTACTCTGTGCTATAAAATCCTGCTTCCTGCTGGCCCAAGGGATCATTGTTGATCCCATACTGAAGCAATAACCAAAGGTACACTTTTCCGGTCAACTACACTGCCAGCCCAATCTAAATCAACATATCCAGATAACATTACTCCACTGCTGGAAGTAACCCTGAACCCATAAGTGTTGGACATGCATTGATTCAGAGCACTCTCTGTGTCTAGTCTTGTATGCACGAGCTACATCCAGGATCCAAAAACCTGTCTATACAGAGTAGAGTCCATACTCTGTGGACTAGTAGCTGAGTCACCCAACTTTGTTAAGTTGATAGTCATGGGTACGCCCATAGACTTGCAATCCTGCATCCCAAATCTTTGCAAGATGTTTTTTGCGTACTTTCCTTGTGTCAAGAAGATGTTGTCTGGCTTTTGCCAGTCTTCTAAGCCAAGGAAGTAATGCACTAATTCAAGATCTTTCATCTCGAATTCCAAGGTAAGCTCCCTCTTACACTGCTTTATCAAATGTTTAGCATCTGTAAGGAATAAGTCATCTGCATATAGAACAAGTATCAAGACATGATTATGAACAACCTCAAAGTACAAGTTAGACTTAGTTGTACTTTTGGAAAACCCCAAGTCATGGAGCAATCCATCCATCCTCGCATACCAAACTCTTGGAGCATGTTTCAGTCCATACAAGGCTTTCTTCAGTTTACATACATGGGTCTTCTTCCCATGAGTTACAAAGCCTTCAGGTTGTTCAATATGAGCTTCCTCCTCGATCTTACCATTGATGAAGATTGTCTTTTCATCTATCTGATGTAACTTCCATCCGAATAATGCAACAAGTGAAACGATGGTTCTAAAGGTAATATACCTGTCAATAGGAGCAATTGTCATTACTGGCTTTCCAGTTGGTCTGAGAACAACTTCCCACACATCATTCTTCATGATTGACTTGTACTCTTCAATCATGGCATCAACCCATACCTGTTGACTTATTGCTTCTTTGGAAGGTTTTGCACTGTCAAGCTTACTCATAAGAAGTGATTACTTATGTGGTCTTTCTCTGAAAGTCTCGAGAGGAGCTTTATGCTTCTTGCCTTCTTGTACCATTTCTTGGTACCGAGCTGATCTCCTTTTGTAAGGAGGAACTTCAAGTAGTTCTTCTGATGGACTTTCAGTGTCCTCTGGAACATCTAGAATTTGATTCTCAAATTCCTCTTCCTCCCTCTGAGTTTCTGAAACTGGAAACTCTAGTGGAGGTACTTCATCTTCCTTTGAAAGCTCTTGTGTTTGATACACAGCTTTCTCATGGAAAACCACATCTCTGCTGACTATCTTCTGTAAGCCTGGAAGTGTTGTGCAGTGAAGGTGTTCAAACCTTCTATGCCACAGCTCACATGGATCAACTGCATGAGTGGAATCCTCGGAAACCCTGTAAAGGCCTCCCTCTTGAACCCCAATCTGTACTGCTGAGCTTAGGTCTTCATTCTTTGCCCATAGAAGGACTTTCTTGTCCATAAAGAGGACTCGGAAGCCCTTGTCCTCTAAGCTAGCAATAGATAAAAGATTCTTCTTTAAACCAAGAACATAAAGAATATCACCAATATGAAGAACCATACCTGAGTCAAGTTGAAGTGAAGTTGAGCCAACTCCTTCAATCTTGTAAGTGGAGTCATCTCCAAGTTCTACCTGAGTGGTGAACTTCTTCTTTCTGTAACCGGTGAGAGCTCCACGGTTACCTGTCAAGAAGTGGAACAATTTGTGAAAGAACCAGTGAGAGCAGAAGTCAAGTAGTACTCTCTTCTAGGCTCTTCATCCTTGTTAGCCTTGGTTTTCTTCTTCTTCTTTGGTTCTTCATCTTCTTCTTCCTCTGCTTCTGCAGTAGATGCTTGAAACCTTCTCTTGGATTTCTTCTTGTTTTGCCTGCAATCTCTAGCAAAATGTCCAAACTTGTGGCAAGTATAACATTCCACTTTTGACATGTCAGAAAACATACCCTAAGGTTTCTTTCCCTTCTTTTGCTGAGGGAAAGACTTCTTGAATTTCTTTGTCTTTGCTACAAGTGCAAGGTTGTCCTCCTTGATTACCTTGCCAAAGTTCCTTCCTTCTTCTTCTATGCAATCATGCCAAAGCCTTTCAAAAGTTGGTTGATTCTCTCGTCCATAGACGAATGCCATGAAAGTTTCCCAAGAGCTTGGGAGACCATCAACCACTGTTTGCACAAGGTCACCATCATCAACAGTAATACCAATAGCAATAAGTTGATCTCTTACATGTGCAATCTTCGTGAAGAAGGAACCAACGCTTTCATCCTTGTTCAGCTTCAAAACTTCATAGCATTTTCTTCAAGACTTTCTTCTAACTGAGAGCCTTCTTTTCATATAGGTTGACCAAAGTATCAAAGCATTCTTTAGCATTCTCCAAAGATGTGATGTTGGGCATCAATGACTCTCTAACAGAATCATAGATGATTCTTCTAGCCTTACCTTGCTTCCTCTTGCAAGCAAGCCTACCAGCATTTGTTGTTGGCTCTTCTGTGACATTAAGAACAATGTCATCCAAATCATTCTCATCTAGAATGGTTGTCAACCTACCTTTCCAGGAGTTGAAGTTTTATGAATTATAGCTTCTCTTCCGGTTTGAAACCATTGGTGGCCATCTCTGCCACTTGGTCAAATGTTAGATCTGCAAATCTTATCCCAAAATCTAGTGAAAAACAACAGCAATGTCCCTTTACTGTGTTTTCACATGCTAAGCTCTGATACCATGTTGAATTTTTAGCATTAGCATAAATACTTAAAAAATTTGCAAATCAACTTAAGTAACAAATGACAAGTGCAATAAAAAAACACATTCAGCACAATAGCAAGAGTTTTTTCACTAGGGAAACCTTCAAAGGATGAAAACCCCAAAAAGCATTAGTAGCTCATCTTGTAAATGAGATGACTTAGAAATTCTTCAAAAAGTTCCTCAAACCCCAATCTAGGTTTAACCACAATTTATAGTAAATTTTCTCAATGAAAATCAGAACAAGGGTTGCAAACCCTAGATCCTTAAATTTCCAAATCTGCTTAGAGATAACAAAGACTGTCAATTTTTTTTTTAGGTTTTAAAAAAACGCTCGCTGCAGGAGTGCGCCCCAGCTGTCGTCGCCGCCCTAATCGTAGGGTTCCGCTGGTGCTTGATCGCCTCAGGCCGCCTCCATGGCCGCGCCTGGGGGAGGGCTCTCCCCTCCCTCTGTTCCTCTCACCGCCGAAGAAGCTTTCAGAAGGTTACTAAGGTCACCTGGACTCAAACCGGTGGCCCCTTCCATCCCGAAATTCATCAAGAAGCTTGACGCAGTTCCTGAAATTGACCTTCCTTGTGAACAACCCATCAAGATCGCCCTAGCTCTGGCTGAGCGAGGTTTGGTAGGCCAGTTCATGGGGCTTTGGCCATCAACTAAAACCACAGACGACTGGATCCAAAGGAACTGGAGGCCCCAGCTCAAGAACAGTGTCACCTGCTACCCTGTTGGTCGAGGGTTCTTCATCTTTGAGTTCATAGCCAAAGAAGATCGTGATCTTATATTCAGAAACGGTCCATATTTCATGGGTACTCAAGGCCTGTATCTCAATAGATGGACTCCAGATTTCAATGCGAAAGAAGATGTACCGAAGGAAGTCCCAGTGTGGGTAAGGCTCCCAAACCTCCCAGTTCATTGCTGGAACACCCAAACCCTGGAAAAAGTTGGGAATGCTCTTGGAAGATAACATTGACAAAGTTGAAAACAAAGGCCAATACTCATGTGCCAGAATATGTGTAGAGGTCGATCTTGAAGCAAGGCTACCTAAGGCAATAAAACTAGAAGTTGGAGATTGGCACCATTATCAAAAGCTCGACTATGAACAGCTACCATTCAAATGCCGCCAATGTCACGAACATGGACATTTTCAGAAAAAATGCCCCAAAACACAGGTAACTAAAGAAGAAGACGGATGGCAAAAAGTCAAGAAAGGGAAATCAAACTCCAAAATTCAGGAAAAAAGGACTGCAGGGGATACGCAAAACCAGCCATCAAGCTCAAATAGACCCCCCCAGACAGCCACAAAAGATGCACCAATCGTTATTCCAAATGATGAGGAACCACAAGAAAACAAAGATCAAAATGGAAAGGACCCAGCTGTGACAAGCGTTGAAGGAATCCGAACGGAAAAGAAGACTAGTAGAAAAGAGTCCCAGCATGCAGATCCGTTGGAGCCTGGGAAATACCACAGCTGAGGGAGGTTGAGGCCTCTGGCTCCTCCAAAGAAGCAAATGAAGACCCACTGCTGCCAGAAACGGATCTAGGTGAAGAAACGGATGAGGGTTCCACATCAAGCAGTCTGCATACTATTCCCATCAAAAATCCAAGAGGGAGGAAATCGAAAAAGAAAAAAAGAGAGGAAGCAACATATCTAGCAATCCTTGAGGGGTCACAAAAAACTCTAAAAGGAATCATGCACACCAGATCAAAAAAAGGAACAGCCACGGCCTTAAAAAAGGCCAATCCCATCTCCCATAGTCCCTAATGCGGTACATTTCCTGGAATTGCAGAGGTCTAGGCTCTACCCTAAAAGAAGAAGCAATGAAAGACCTGGTCTGAATTCATAAGCCTGAAATTCTGCTAGTCCAGGAAACAAAAATGGAGGAAACTGCTATCCTCCAAACTGGGAAAAAGTTCTGCAAAAAAGGTCCTGGGATTGGCAACAACTCCAGAGGTGCTTCTGGAGGAATAGCCACCTTTTGGGATTCCACACTGTATGATATTGAAGCTGAGGAAGGAGCGTTGCATTGGATCTTCACAAAGCTCATCCACAAACTGTCTGGACGAACTGTAAGTCTGTTCAATCTCTATGTCCCCGTGTTGTATTCAGAAAAAAAAGATTGCTGGAACACTTTAGAGTCCTTCCTTAATGTGCAGCAATTAGAAAATATCATAGTAGCTGGAGATCTGAACGTCACCCTGGCTGCTAATGAGAAAAAAGGAGGTACTCCGGTCATAGATCCGTCAAGGGAATGGGTTGAAGATATCATCCTCGGGTGGGATCTGATGGATATAAAGCCTGTCAAAGGAAAGTTTACTTGGACGAATAAGAGAATTGGACCCGGCCATGTTGCAACCAGGCTTGATAGGTTCCTAGTCCACTCCTATTTTCTCTCCATGGGCCTTTTAGCCTCCTCAAAAATCCTCCCCCACTGCACCTTTGATCATAAGCCCATCCTTCTTGAGCTAACTCTTGATCAAGACCTTGGCCCAATTCCCTTCCGTTTCAGTCCGCTCTGGATCCAACATGATGATTTTTTGCATGTAATCTCCGCCTCCTGGAACTCCCAAATAAAAGGATCACCATCCTTCGTCTGAGAAGCAAAAATAAAGAGGCTCAAACTCGACCTGAAAAACTGGGCCAGGTGCATTACCTCGCCAATTTCTCAAAGCAAAATCACTCAAGATGAGTTGGAAACGCAGCAAGCCCACATGGACTCCTCTCCTGCATCCGATCACCTTCTTAGAATGGAAGAGACCCTTCAGAAAAATTACTTCTCGGCCTGTAGAATAGAAGAAAATTATTGGAGACAAAAATCTCGAAACCTCTGGCTCTTGAGTGGGGACAAAAACACAAAGTATTTTCATAAGCAGGCTGAGGCCCGTAAGAACTACAAAGTTGTCTCTGAAATTAATTTTGAAGGTGGTCTGATCAAAGACTTTGAAGGCAT
Source organism: Pseudotsuga menziesii (assembly GCA_001517045.1). Lineage (NCBI taxonomy): Eukaryota > Viridiplantae > Streptophyta > Pinopsida > Pinales > Pinaceae > Pseudotsuga > Pseudotsuga menziesii. The sequence continues at coordinate 260,186 of LPNX011075210.1, forward strand.
TAAGCAGGCAGCTGTGGAAACTTTTAAAGAGCTTTTTACCGCCCCCATAGAGGAACCGCTTGACATTTCTACCCATCCTTTTGATCTCATTCCTCACCTGATCAGAATCGAGGAAAACAACTTTCTAACTGCTCCCATCACCATGAATGAGGTTAAAGTTGCCCTTTCCATAATGAAACCTGACAGTGCTCCTGGACCGGACGGTTTCACCACTAGATTCTTCACGTGCTGCTAGTCAATAATAAAGTTGGATCTCTTAAAAATGATTCGGTACTCGCAGAAGATCAACAAACTGGGAGGCAACACCAACTCTTCCTTCCTTGCTCTGATCCCGAAAGAAAAAGGTGCCACTACCTTCAATCGGTTCAGGCCTATCTATCTGTGCAACACAAGGTACAAGATTATAACCAAGATTATAGCCACCAGGCTTAAAAGAATTCTCCCAAGGATTATACCGGAAAATCAAGGAGGATTCATCAAACGAAGGAAAATCCTCGACAACATCATTCTTGTCCAAGAAGCAATTCATGTAGACACTGAGAGGGGGGGTGAATCAGTGTAAAGCAATTTTTAAACCTTTTCTTAGCTTGACACAGATAACTACCAATTTATCATTTCATTATTCTACCGATCTCATAATCATTTCATAAACTTCATCATTCACATATCATAAGCATTTAACTCATCTAGAAGAACCATAACACAGAAGAACACCACACCATATAAATTTGTAATCTTTTTATATTAGTTTGGTTCGGCTACAACCGTTAGGCAAAATCAGCACCTACTGATACATAGAGCACCTACTCTGCATCCAGGACCCTGCCTGGTTTTCTTAGACCCTGCTAAGAAGGGTTTGAGGTATCCTAACCTCAAAAGCAAGACAAGCTTGCTTTTACATTAAAGCTTACTGTCACATCAGCTCATCAATCTGCAGTCACATCAACTCTGCTGTAACACTGCTCATCATTCATCTACTGCTGCTCAACACTGCTGCAATAGTCTTCTCAATCTTCTATGTTCATCTTCTGCTGGTCAACACTATTCATCACTGCTGGTCAACACTATTTATCACTGCTGGTCAGTCTTTGCTGCTGGTCATCATCAACACTACTGATCACATCATCATTCTATTAGGCACATCATTCTGATCATAACCATGAATACATCATGCTGCTGTCAGCATCATCCAACAATCATCATATCAATCTGCTCTGCATTTGGCACTATGTCACAACCCTCTTCAGTGGCTATAACTGCCCAGTCAACTCAATTGTGCCTGTCACCATCCTTTCCGCTGTCAAATCAATGTTGTCAATCATGAAGAGGCTTACTCATACACTGCTCATGCAAGTCTGGTCATATACAATTTTCCTACTGCTCTAAGATGTGTCATTCGTCATACCTTTGTCCTTCACAATGATCTTTAAAAATAAGAATACCTCTGGCTACCTATAAGCTTGAATATGCATATAGTTAAGCCTCAAAGATAGTCATGTCTTGGTCAGACTTTGACTCAGTAAATTACAGCAGACTGTCAACATAATATATGCATCATCATTTACTGTTCACTGTGTGTACTGCTTCATGCCACTGTATATGACTTACATCCATGCTATCACCTAGTCAAAATAAAACACTGAACTTTGTCTACTTGTCTACTGTAAAACATAGATGCCATCATTGTTCACCCATTAACTTACCTCAATCAAGTTCAGCACAGTCAAGCATTCAGCTTTGTGACTGTCAAGCATTAACACAGACTTGGACTTCACACTTTATCAATCTTCCTCAAGGACTGTCATCCTACACAAACCCAACCTGTCATTGTATCATCAATGGCTGTCACTTCATGCCCAGGTTGTCAAGTTTTCTTGATCATAAACCAGTGGATTTGCTTAAAAGTAAAATACTCAATGTGGAAGGTACAAGACTAAAAAAATCTGCTCTTGCTAAGGCTTCAAGCTCAATAAGTCTGCTATCACCCAATCACATGTTAATTATCTGCTCTCATCAACTGCTCAGTCACTGTCAACACTGCTGCTAGACAACCTCTGCTGATCAATTTGCTCTGAAAAATTCTCAAGTTCAGCTACAAAGACTCCACAAACAAAATTGAAAATTTGGAAGTGCCGCTAGCAATACAAACCCAGATCTTTCCAAATGACATATTATCAAGCTATATGGCAATACTTCGTTCCAACAGGATAGCGAATAAAACATTGCTGGACACATTCACCCAGATCTTTATTACGAGCTTCCAGCTTTAGAAATATTTCAAAATGAGGATCGAAGACTTCATATCAATGTTGACCACCAGTAAAGTTATCAAGAATAATCACAACCCGGAATGGTTGCATAAGTCTGAAATGCCAAAAAACACACAAGGCTGGAACTCTAATTACGTGAAACAGTAAATCTCTTCAAAACATTTTGTAGAGGATAACCCTTCTGATGCCTCTATTGCCTGAAATGTGGTCCATCATTTGCTCCTCTTCTCGGGGAAGCAACCGTTTAAAGAAAAGTTACTTTTAGCAAATCAAGCTTGACCGTCAAGAGATGGGCTTGGGGACAATGGATAAATTGAATTATTTCTCCATAGATCCCAAGAATCTCAAGAGGCAAAATGGCATATTGCCACGCCAACAAAAAGTGCACAGCACCCAATGCTCATGCCTGCGCTTCTACTTGTTTTTCTTCGTGATTACTGACTCCTAGTTATTGCAAAATGACCTCTCCTCTATTTCTCCACTACAGCTATATAAAAAAAAAAAATCCTTCTCTGCTGCCACGAGTTGTACCTCAGTCAAGCTGGGACTAATAAAAAAAAAATAATCCTTCTCTACTGCCACAAGTTGTACCTCAGTCAAGCTAGGACTGATGAAAAAAAATAATTCTTCTCTGATCTGCGACTGCCTCAGAGAATACTCCACCCGATTCCCATATAAAATGAAATCGTGATGGCCTTCTTATACACGATTTTATTTTATTTTAAATAATCCTGGGCCAACATGCATATCTCCCTTTTTTTAAATTCTGGGCGACATTGCATAAAAATAAAAATTTATATTTTAATGAGGCCGACCTTCAATACTTTAATTTAAAAAGATCTTGAGCCGACATAAAAGAACATCCACAGTTGCTCTGTCACCAAAGATATCGAGCATAGATCCACATGCCTTTCCAGATCTGCTAGAGCTTGATCTCTTTGGTAGTTCAACACCGTTAGTTTCACACCACTGAGCAATCACATATCGAGCATAGGTCCACATGCCTTTCCAGATCTGCGAGAGCTTGATCTCTTTATAAGACCACAACCATTGGATCCTTTCTCATTGTCAGGGGCATCCATCTCAGGATTCGCTGTCAAAATTAAGTCCTTCAACCTCCTCAGAATACCTGACATCTGCTCTAACTTCTCACCAGCGTCTCCACATCTGATAACCATATCATGTAGTGCCAGTGATTCTTGCTTAAGGTCGACAATAGTCTTGAGTTGTAACTTTTTCTGCTAATCTTCTTAATACTGCTTGGTCAACATCTCTGTCACTCCTCTGAGGCAATACAGTACTTAGATCTTTATAGAGTTCCAAATCAGATGTGTCAGCCCTTCCTTTAGCTCTTTTGAACTGGGCATGTACAAGTTCAACCTGTTCTCGAACTTCGTCTGACAATCCAAGTTCTTTAAGCCACTTTAATGGCTCTTCAATGCTTCAAGGGATTCAAGGGTTATGCCTCATCATACAAATGACCTACCTTGCCTTCACAATTCCTTCACGGTTCCAAAAGCTTCTTCAACATCTTCAGCAAGGTGGTAGCATCAATGACATCAAGTCCATGTTGGCATCAATGACAATTTCATCAACAATTCACTCAAGCTTTCAACGAAATGAGAAAGGTATGGTCATTAAACTTGATTTAGCTAATGCTTTTGACCGTGTTAGGCATGAGTTTCTGTTTGCTGTTATGGCCAAATTTGGCTTCTCAATCAACTTTATTAGCTGGATCAAAGGATGTATAGGTGACCCTTGGATTGCCCCTCTTGTTAATGGAAGGCCCACAATTTTCTTCAAAGCCTCCAGAGGCCTAAGGCAGGGTTGCCCACTTTCTCCCCTCCTTTATGCCATCCAAGCATCAATGCTTAGCTTTCAACTTAATCTTAGTCAGGAAATCCATATGCTTCCTGGGCTAAGAATTGTTAACAATGTCCGGGACATAAACCATGCCCAATTTGCTAATGACACGTTGTTGCTAGGGGGAGCTTCCATCCATTCTGCTGAACATTTCAAAAAAGAGTTGGAATTATACAAAAAAGTATCCGGAAGTAAAATTAACTTCCAAAAAAGCAAAATATTCAGCTGGAAGTGCTCAGCCAAAGAACTAAGGGACATCACTAGAACGCTTGGGATGGAAGGAACTATAGACTGGGACAACTTCATTTATCTAGGCATCCCCATTTGCAAAAACAAAGTCAAACCAGCAAAATGGGAGCCTATTCTAGACAAGCTCAAAGTCAAAATCCAAAGATGGAATGCCAACTGGCTCAACCTTGCAGGTAAAACTATTCTTATAAAAGTTGTACTAAACAGCATGCCAATTTACCAATCTTCTATTTTACTTGCCCCTGGGTCAGTAATCCGAAAGATTGAAGGGCTGCTCAGAAAATTCATTTGGGAAGGGGGCAAAGGAAATGAAAAGAAAATCCACCTGGTCAGCTGGGAAAAAATCCAAAAACCCCGTGATGAAGGAGGGCTCCAAGTAAGAAGTTTACCTATCCAAAACTTGGCACTAGGAGCTAAGCTACTTTGGAAAATGATCACAGGAAAAGAAAGTTGGAGCAAGAAAGTTCTCCGCAAAAAATACTTCCCGAGAACAAGGAAGAGGTGTCTGGACACACAGCCTCCAGTCAGAAATGGCTCTCCAATTTACAAACTATGCATTAAAGCTTTGCATCCTTTTAAAAAGAATCTTTTCTGGATACCTGGGAATGGGAAAACTATCAAAGTTTGGGAAGACTCCATTCTGGAAGAAACTCCTCTTGGGCTTTGCATGGAAGTAAACAACATCAAACTTTGGCTCTTGGATAAAGGGGCCACCACGTTGTGGGACTTGTCAGAATGGAAAGACAACCACTGGATTAGATGGGATCTAGGCCACTTCCCCCCTGATCTTAACACCGAAGCTGAAGCTCTAATTGCTCTTCTCCAAGGCAAATCTCCAATCAAAGAAGAAGTCAGAGATAGAAGAGGTTGGGGAAATAATTCTGGTTATTACTCAACCTCAGAAGGTTACAAGTGCATTCAAGCAATCCCTTATGCTGCTCCCAATCCTGTGGTCTGGAAATTTATTTGGTCAAAAACCTTCATCCCGAAAATTGATACCTTCTGCTGGTCAAATGGCCCACAAAAGCATCCTTACAGGAGATAATCTTAAGAAAAGAGGAATGGCAGGCCCAACCCGCTACCCTCTTTGCAAACATAATGAAGAAACTTCGGATCATATCATGCTTGACTGTCACTTCTCCAAAGAGGTGTGGTTAAAGGCCATGAACCTTAATACTGGCATCAATCTCCCTCACACTATCCAGGATCTCTTCTCAAACTGGATGGATCTGTCACCGTTTCATTTGGCCAAAAAAACGCTGCTCCAAATTGCCTGGAAATGGCTGCCAAAAGCCATTTGCTGGAAAATATGGCTCGAGAGAAATAATAGAATTTTCAGGGATCAAGAAACACAGCCCTCGAAAATCGTAGCTCAGGCAAGAGCTATCCTAGGTGAAGCCCTGGAAAGCAATCTGTCCCTGGTTCACTCTTCTAATCTTCTGGCTGAAGAGTCAAATTGGTTAAGCACGATAGTATCCAATCTTAAGAATCGAAACTTGGCCAATCAGCCTCAGACTGCTCATTGGGAAATAAGGCTTGATGAAACCAAGTTCATGAGTTGGACATCTACTCTAAATGAGTCGTGCCTCTTCTTTGACGAAGCCTCAAAGGGAAACCCAGGCCTAGCTGGAGGGGGTGGAGTGATCATCTTGGCCAATGGAAAGGTTCTCAGTAATTATTCTTGGGGCATAGGCATTGAATCAAATAATGTGGCTGAATTTTGTGGGCTCTTGCAAGGTTTAAAAATCGCGCTTTCCAAAGGAATTACGAAGGTCTCGGTATTTGGTGACTCCAGACTTCTGATTAATGCTATTATAAAAAAGAAGAGCCCCTCCCATTTTAAACTTGGCCAAATCTTCCAGAAAATCCAACACCTAAGCAATAGCTTCCAAACCATAAGTTTCTTCCATGTTCTCCGTGGGCTAAACTCGCAGGCAGATAATTATGCCAACCGTGGGACTTTGCTGGGCAGAGGTATCTTAAGTATAGATGGAATTGATCAACGATGTGACACCCCTTAGCTGTTGAAGATTCATGATCTTTATCCAGCGTTCCCATTCGTTCTGCACAGCCCATGTGGTTCTCGTTCTTCCCCTTCTCATGTATTTGCCAGGAATCTCTGCATATCGCAGACTGTCAGGATCTCCTCGTGACTCTTGGATCCCTCCTTTTCTGTTACTTAAGAAATGCGTCCCTCCCTCATCGTTTCAATATCAAGGTAAAGGATATGTGACAACAATCCCCAGTAAAGAAGACTGCGCAACCGTCACTTCTAGTGCTGCTCGCCCGCGCCCTTCTGAACCAGGAAAGACTCCTCTCACAATGGCGTCACATGGCTCCTCAAGCTCTGGACCATCAGCAGATGAAAGGATAAAGTCATTGGAGACCTCCATGGGACGACTCAGAGCTCGCTTAGACAACCAAGACAAGCTTTTGCAAGCTTCCAACAAGGCAGGAGAACAAGCTTGGGATCTTCTCAACAAAGATATAAGGAAGCTTCGTGAAGATCACTCTGCCTCTACTGAGATCCTAGATGATTTCAAGGAAGAAACAAGAACCAACTTCAAGGACGTGGCTAACACCCAAGGGGACTTTGGAAAAAGAATTAGTGCGCTGGAAACTGCAGTCTCCAAACTGATGGCCAAGATTGGCAAATGATTTCCCTTGGCAGGCACTCTGTCCTCTCTCTTCTCATGCTGCTTCTCCTTCTTCTTGCTGCTTCGTATCTTTGTCTCTTTAAATAATTGTAATCAAGCCGTTGGAAGGCTTTGGATTCCTAGCTATGTTCAGATATAGAATCCTGCTCCTCTATGTAGCTCTTCTTCTCTGTAATAGCCTGCAGTAGCTGTTTTACCGGTATCAATACATTCTTCCCCTATGTTTTAGTCAAAAAAAAACAAAGACTGTCAAAAATCAGTCTGCCCAGAAATTATCAAATCTGCCCAGAAATTAACAAAGATTGTTAAAAATCAATCTACCCAGAAATCATCAGATCTGCCCAAAACATAACAAAGACTGTTAAAAATCAGTCTACCCAGAAATCATCAGATCTGCCCAAAAAATAACAAAGACTGTTAGAAAACAGTCTGCCCAGGATTCATCAGATCTGCCCAGAAAATGCTGCCCGAAATTTAAATAAAACAAGCTACCCAAAAATCAAATAAAAACAGGCTGCCCAAAAATCAAAAAACAGGCTACCCAAAATTTTAACAAGTTGCCCGAAAATCAAGTTTTGCTTGCTCAGAGGGTTTATCAGCCTCACCAAATTTTATTCTCCACTGCCTTGCTCTTCCCGTGTTTTCTGCTCACTGCCCGAATGGCAAATCTTCACTGCCGAGAGGAAAATAGACTGCCCTAATTCTGTTGGGCAACCCAGCTTAGGGCCAAGCTCTCTGTCTGCTGGCCGTGGTAGATCTGGGCCAACCCAAGCCCTAAGGGGCTTAGCTAGGGTGCCCAAAAGCCCTTAGTAGGCTGCCCAAGGCCTTGCTAGGGCTCACTGTGGGTGGTCATGGGCTGAAAGGGGCAGCCCAAGAAAAACTAGGGCCTGCATGTGAGTTTGTAGGGCAGGCCGAGCCCTGCCCAAAGAAGAGAGGGCAGCCATGGAGGAAGGAAGTCAGTCTGCCTATGAAAATATGCAGTTGCCCGAGATTTGAAGATGCTGATGATATGTTTGCTGATGAAACCCTAGCTAAGGGTTAGTTGAATGCCCTGTCTGGAACAAAAGCATAAAAATAGTCTTCAATGGAATCTTTAGTAATAGCAGCTTCACCTGTGAGAGCAAAATTGTGTGTGTGATAATGAGAAGACTTGATCTTCTTTTATAGCCTTCAGTCACCTGTAAGTAGGCCAAAATTAGAAAAGATAAAATAATAATATTTTATTCTTTTCCTAATTTCACTTTTACCTTCTTACCAAAAAGGTCTTTTATGTATTTTTTACTTTTATCAAAAGTCTTTATTTATTTTGACTTTCACCTATGGTCCCTTTTCATGTGGTCCAAAAGTCCTTATGTATTTTTGTCTTTTGACTTTAGCCTTTTTCCAAGTGCCTCTATGGTCATTACCTGTGATCTTTTTTATTCCAAAAGTACATCATCATAAACCAAGAGAGTTACTAATGCTTTTATCTCACAATCTGCGTGACACCTAGATCAAGTACTAGGGTAACTTAACCAAGGGTAGCTAAGCCTTGGAGAAGTACACAAAGCCCATAGATCAAGGGTCAGAGTGTCACACATGCCTAGACCCAGTCTAGGGCTTATAGTGTCTTCTTGGTAACAAACCAAGTGCCTCAGCCATGGGCTGCATAATTTGACCCTAGGTCAAATACTTTGTAACATACCAAGCGCCTCCATTCTCCAAGAGAATGGCTACTCATAACTAAGCTGAGTCTACCAGTACTAGACTGGTCCACATCGTGGTCCCAGACCAGATGTCTACCATTCAATAGAATGGTCACTCAACACTGGGTTGAGTTTACCCAGGGCAGAGCTGGGTCTATATCATGGTCCCAGACTAGATATCTACAATTCAACAGAATGGTCACTCAACGTTGGGTTGAGTCTTCACTGTGGTCCCAAACCAAGTGGCCCCATTCTCTTAAGAGAATGGCTCTCGATGCTGCTCAAAAAAATCAACAATGCACTCTTCCAAAGAATACAAGCTTCTTGTTAAGAGAAAGATTGAAAAATATAGAGAGACAATATCAAAAGGTTCTTAAATCTTCTAGGCAATACCAAACAAACAATGGAAGAATATCTTAAGCTTGATAAAGAGAAAGAGAGATCACCTTGCCTTTAATACAGAAATCTTTCTAGAATTCTTAATTGAATATGAATATGGATATAAACTAAGTAATTGATCTCGCCAAGAAATTAAAAGGGAGGGAGAGAGAGAGAGAAGCCAACTCAAGAACATTATTACAAAAAGAATCTTCCACGTGTTGACATTCCAGTTTCTCTTTAATTTATTGTAGGCATAGCCATAAATGGTGTTTCAATGGTTCTTTAATGTGTTGCAACCATAGGCATAAGGCAAGAGCACAAAACGAAAAAGAGAATATTTCCTTAAGGGCACAAGCCCATCAAGTTAAGGTTGCATGAGCAAGACTCGACACCAAAACAAGCCCAACACAAAGTTGAGATTGAAGGTTAAGGACCAATGCATTATTCTCATTAACTAAGCCAAGAATGTCAAGATAAGGACATAGGACCAAAGTTTAGGGTTGTGTGGCCTCAAGTCAACGCCCAAGACAATGCTAATACAAAGTTGAAATAGAAGGGTTAAGAGTTGAAGGGGTGAGAGAAATGCAAGCTAGGCCAAGTATGCATTTAATGACAAGGACACAAGCTAGCAAGAGCAAGTGCTAGAGCAAGGTCGACCCTTAAAGGAGTTGAGCTCAAGGTTGACACTTGATGGTAGCGATTACTTGGTCAAGGCAAAGCATGCACTAACATGGGCTATGGACTAAGTTTAGGACAAATTCTAAACACCACCTAACAACGTAGGTCAACATCCACAACTAACAACTGACCTTACCAATGTCCACAACTTCAACTAATAATACAAGGCTAACTAGGGCAAGAAAAAAACAAGGTTGAAGAACCAAGGGATACAATAGATGTTGTAATGTACATAAGCAAGATACTATGGGGTACCTAGGGAGGTAACCAAGGTAGATAATGAATGTAATGTGGCCATAATCATGGAATATGCCCACATGGTAGTTGATGGGTAATAAATAGGCCCATTAGGTAGTTGAGGAAATAATATAATAATGAGGTGTAATGAACATAGATCCCAAGGTATACTCATGAGAAAGAATATACACACAATGGTATCATCATATTGGACATGTTGGATGTTGAGTATTGTATTGTAGCAAGCATGGCTTGTGGAGTGATTCCTTCCACAAGGAGTCTTTGATGATGTTACCCTACCTTAAGGGTTCTCTTTATATCTTGATGTTATCCTTGTGTGGATGCATATTATTATTTTGAAGTTAAGGGATATCATTTATCTTTTATCTACCAAAGTTTGCTACAGACGCAAGGAGGCAAAGGACATACATACCAAAGCAAAACACAAACACTACCACATTGACGAGTCAATGCACACAATGAGGGATCAAGGTCAAAGTGTTAACACCTACTAGATGTCAAAGTGTTAACACTTACCAGACGACATAAGAGGAGAAAGAAACATGCTAACATCAAATAGATGATTAGTTTTACCACAAACATCTAGCAAAATAGTTCAAAGATAAGAATGCAAAAGTAAAGAGAAGGAAAAAATATGCAAGCTCATATTTCTACTATGTATTACAAATTAAAGGGTTTTATAATTCTCACAACCTTAACAATGGCTTGTCAAAGGAACAATCATAATTAGATAACAAGAAATAAATGTTCCTCATTCTTATTATCTCACCCTTATCTTAGCTTTTGAAGCCTTAATTGAAAATCCAAATGTCCATTTGTACAAGAAACAAATTCAACTATTCTATATAACTGGCAATCCTATAATGAACAATGTTAATTCTTCAACTAAGAATAAGAGTTACAAACAACAAATCCAACCATATCAACAAAGGCAAGAAATGGAACCTGAGAAGCCATAAAGGATCTCAAGAAAAGTGGGACAATGATTCATGAGCTTAAAAGGAAAATTCATTTAACATTAAGCAACATGCAAACAAAGCAATTAAAAAAAGCTTAGAAGCATGGGTACGTGCACCCAAGGGTAGGTTACGCATACCCATACTAGATACCCATACCCATGTATCATGACGTACCCTACCGTACTCGAAACTTGGTCGAAGTACCCGAGAGGTTTGTCACAGATTCAAGGGATGTTGATTGCAGAGGGAATGAGGTACCCCTATTTTGGGGACACCCACGAACCAGTTTTGTACGGGGTACCTTGTTTTGGGGACAACTAGGGACCAATTTGGTATGAGCTCGGCCAGTTTTGAACAAGTAACATTAAAGTCAGTAATATTAAATTCTTAAAGTAAAAGGATAGAAATGAAAGATAAAGAGAATGTCGCTTTTACTTAAATTTTTAACATTACCATTAATTGTTTTAGGATGTTTGAGAGTTGTTACAACCTCATTGAACTTCATATGCAAAAGGTAGAAATATAGATCCCACTCAAAATTCAACAAACTTACAATTTTTAGGATTTCAGGATTGCAACATTTCCACTGGATTCTCTCATGTATAAGGGTATGGGATTGGCATTTAATCAAGCACATCAACCTCTCTATGCAATGTTGGCGGTCCTAATTGTTGAACTCCTATGTCATGACCTTAACAAAAATGTACCCTTCACTCATATAAAATCATTTATTAAGCATGGGGAATTTTTTCTACCTTATTTTAACACTCGGAATAGGAAGTTTCATCAAAACAATAAGGTGTTGACAAATGTCCTTCGAGGATAGCTTTGAGATTCAAGGTAGAGCCAAGGGCTAGAGCCAAGAGGAGGGAGCAAAGGGTATTGTTGATGAATAGGATCCCAATATAGGCAAGGATTTTGATATGTAATTATTTGTTGTAGCATGAAATATTTTGGATTCTATAGGCCATTTAGCCTCTTTGTTTATGTATTATGGGTCAGATATGGATTGCATTTGATGTTTTTTTGAATGTTTGCATATTTGTGTATAATGGTTTGGATTCATATGGATGCACATGAATATATATGTATAGTGAAAAATTATTTAAATTTTATATGTATTATAATTTATAAATTTATAATT
>LPNX011075210.1:272615-314919 GCA_001517045.1 Pseudotsuga menziesii
AGGTGAAAAGGTTTCAAACGACAAAATCTCTCAAACCCCTAATTTCCCAAACAAAGGTGTTTAGTTATAACTTATAAGTCAAGAGCACCCTTTCCGATGCAAATTTTTAACACTTCCTCCTAGCCACCATAATCAGTGTTTCATCATAGGTGGGCATAGCTAAGACATAAGGCACTATGATTATTACACCCATGAATAACATATCGAATAATTAACATCAGTAATGACATCTCACGTAATTGACAACAACTTTATGCAAAAAGAGTAAATGACAACAAGAGACACTAGGAGTATTACACCTATGAATAACATAACTTAGGATTAGCCATAGTAATGTCATCTAGCATGATTGACAATGACTTTATACAAAAAAGAATATGACAACAAACACTAGGATTAGTAAACCTATGAATAGAAAAACTTAGGATTAGCATTACTAACGACCACTGACATGATTAACAAGAACTTTATACAAAAATAACGACATAAAACATATTAGAACTAATGACTTTTAACTTTCTTAAAATGAATTTTACTCAAAAAGACTGCATATTGTAACAAGTCCTCCTTGTATAAAAGCATCAACTTGTAAATGTGAATTTTATTTTCCTAGTAAAAGTAGCAAACTTATTTGAGTAGCTTGCACTTTTGTTGACAAAAATTAAAGTTGGAACCATTGTTAAATGAGTAGGTGTAGAATTGCCATGAAACTCTTGGAACAATAAGTGCCTTATGTTAAGGAGTAAAAAAAGAAGTTGCTTTTACTAGAAGTGAATGCAATGCCTCAATAGAGTCAAACTAGTTTTGAGATCATGAAGATAAGATAGCTTGAGTGTAACCTTGATGAACTAATTGTTGAGGTGGAGTAAGTTTTATAACTCCAAACTAGTACCAAATGAAACTTCATGAAAGAGTGCCCAAAAAAGATATTTTCGAATCAAGTTCTTCTAAAGCATGATTTTAACGAGCAAGAGGTACCTAGTCAAGATGCAGAAGAGGTAATGTGCAAGTATCTTCATCTTATTCTACCTTTTTTCATTGTGTAATTGATCTAAAGTTGGTGGCAGAGTCCCACTTACATTAGCAATGTCTTCATTAGTTGATTTATAAATATTTGAGGATGATAATGTGTACTAGAGATAATTGAATTGGTACCTTTTGGGTGGAGATAAATATCATCATGGGCAAAATGACAATGCACCCTTGTTAAACCCACATCAATAAGGTTGCACATTGTGAGGCATAATGGTGTTTACTTGGCAAGTCCATGCCATTGTTTTAAAAATTGGTATGATCGAAAATGAAATCGACCGAGCAGAGACTAAACCAATCCAAACCAGCCCTTAAATCAATTCGGGTGACCAGTTCGGTACTGAACCAGCAGATTCAACAAAGGCTAAACCAATCCAAATCGACCCTTAAAACAATTTGGGTGACCAATTCGATACCGAACCGGCTGAGTCGATGTCTGAATCAACATACCGAACCGATCAAATCAGCCGAGTCATGACTAATCCATTACCGATTTTGAGTCCAGGTCATTACCGATTCATTGTCGATTCAGTTTCTTTAAAATTTAAATATTTTATGTATTTTTCGTAAACCGAGTCATTAAATTCAAATTGGTCAAGTCATGACCAATCCATTACTAATTCTGAGTCCAAGTTCTAGTTGACCCTCAACCAATTCCGAGTTTGGTTATGATTTTTAAAACTATGTTCCATGCAACATTGATTGTACGAGCAAGTCCTCATTAGGGCACAAAGGTTTGACAACTGCCATACACAAGGAGACCACTAGGTCGCAACAAGACCATATAGCTCAATAATAGGTTTGGCACAGCTTCACCCCTGCACCTAAAAATGTTTATCCTCACCTGTATCTTTTGTATATGCAATATTTCCATGGCACTAATCATGATTCTTCATTTAGCATGTGAAATCTTGTGATTTGTGTTGGAACATAAACAAGGTGCAAGCGGAATCATAGATGCAATATCTTTTATTGAACACAATTGTTATGTTTATTCTATCCTATTCAAATTGTTGTTGATGTAAGTTGATATGTTGTTGAAATCATTGTAGATGCCAATGAACTCTTATGTGTGGCCACATTTGCTTGTTCTAAACAACTACTATAGAAATGTTAAAGAATTGATGGTTAGATTAACTAGTCATCGCCAACCTAAATTAAAAAACACATCCCCAAGGGGCCCTATGTTTATACCCCAGGGCCCATGTCTATATCCTAAGTGTCAAGCACGTGAAACAGGAGGACATGTGTCAAACATGTGCCCTAGACATGTATGGATTTTTCAAGCACCAAGGTGGAGGGAAGAGTGGTTGAAGGGACAAATAAAGATGTGGGATATGTTTCCTAATGATGTAGGTAAGACAGCAGCGTTGAGTTGGCATTAGAGAACTTGAATCTTAATGAACTAGTGCTAGAGTTGTCACTTTGGATGATGGCAATATTCTTGAGGGGTCATTCTCCAAACCAACAGATGTAAATCTTGAATTGGATATAGAGGACACCAGTGGTGACGATTTTAGTGATCATGACATGGAGGACTACTGGCATTGACAAGCCATGAGATTCTTCTATCTATTGCTCTAGTATGTACCCTAGTTTGTATTTTTCATTGGAATTCCCATATATAGTGTCGATGACTCAATATCTATGTAATAAATTTTGATTTGGATGACATCAAATGACTTAATGAAAAAACTATTGTTTATGGTTCTAACTTCTAAACTTCTATTTTATGTCATATGTAAATTGAATATTCTAATTTCTTGTATGCTTGATCATCATTGATGTATTAACTAGTTGTATCAATATTTTGTAAATATTCTAATTTCTAAAAAAATGTACCTCTATGTCTATTTTTAGATATTGGGTATCTTGGGGATACTATAGGGTGTTAAAATCACCCTTTTGGTCGTGAAGTAAGACCTAAAACTACTTTTGATTGGTTTAAGAGCTTGTCTTCCTGGAACATAAGGAAACAAGTTAACGGCTCAAGACCCAGAGGCATCTGGCAAAAGTGGAAGTCCACCCCCTTACAAACTACCAATAGGTTATTTCAGGTGGCATGGTATTCTTTGAATAATGATGAAGAGTCACCTCACATTTGCAAATAGCGACCAGTGATGGTTGTCCTCAATGCTAGTTTGATAGTTGAGTTATGATAGGTTTTTCCATCTAAAAGACATACAAACATACATACATACATATATATATATATATATATATATCATGTCCCCCTTGTCTTGTTTCCCAGGTCAAAGTGTCATTTGTCAAATACTCGCATCCACGTGTCCTTTGTCCCATGTATCCCCATGCCATGTGACTTAGTCAACGATGGATGTCAAGTTCCTTTAGCAACCAATCCTTTCACCATTCAAATCCAAGTGAATGAAGACCCCGTCAACCTAGTTTAGGTAGGTTTTTTGCATAGGTCATTCAAGAAAGGCTATGGCAAAAACTATTGGGAAACTATTCCAATTATCAAAAAAAAATTATATGAACTTTTGTTGTAATGAGCTTCTATCCCTTTGACCTTAATCAAATTAATATTCCCTTTCTTCTAGAGAGAGAGAGATAATATGTCCCCCTTTCCAGTTTCCCAGGTCAACATGTCATCTGTCAAATACCCATATCCACATGTCCTTTGTCCCCCGTATCCCAGTGTCATGTGACTTAGTGAGCGATGATGGATGTCAAGCTCCTTTAGCAACCAGTCCTTTTACTCGTCAAATCCAGGTGGATGAAGACCCCATCAAGCTAGTTTAGGTAGGTTTAAGCTTAGGTCATTTGAGAAAGGCTATGCCGAAACCCATTGGGAAACTATTCCAATTATCAGAAATTTTCATATGAAATTGTGTTCTAATGAGCTTCTATCTCTTGTTCTGAATCAAATGATATGCCCTTCTAATGGAGAGAGCATGAATCTAGGCCCCTCTCCCTTTTTACCCTGCAGTGTTATATGGAGCTATTGTTCAAATCTAACAATAAACAACTTTATGAGATAAGGAGTTACAGAATTGGAAAGATACATATTGCAACTTTTCCAAGGGTTGGCCCTTTCTCTGATCAAACAATGCGCCAAAATAAAACCAATAACGGCAAATGTAACCATTCGAAATTTAAAAAAATAAAGGGAAAGAAAGAGGATCTCAAGGGCATACTTGTCTTTGAGTATAAAATTAAAATTTTCAGAAGCTAAAGAGCTTATATTAATTCGAAGAATAGAGCAGATGTGCGAAATATAAAATGTACAACCAGCTCTATAACCCTCTAATCCGGCGTGAAATTTGTATTGTTGCTCAAGCCACGATGGTAGTTCTACTTCTAACAAGGAATTATAAGGCTGCGTACCTGCTTTTGTGAAGAAGCTGGATGAACATAATTGCTGCCGCCCGTAGCAAGCTTTGAGCCGCGTGTACTTCCAGGTAAAAACTGGTTTCTGTGATGTACAGGACTATTAAACATATTTCTAAAAGGAGAAGAATAACGTCTTTGACTAGAGTTCCGTCGAAACCCGTTGTGAAATCGTGTGTCATTTTGTGTGCAATATTCTGACTCGTCCGAGCATCCACAGGTAACTCCAGAGTGTGCGGAATTTTCAGGTAGAAATGCGAAGGGATCTTCCATTTCAAACTAGACCCTCTGGACCTGGATTTCTATCCTTTGAGCTTATAGGATGAGATATTTTTTCTCCGCGCTATTGTAAAAGATCAGCAAATGGTTTTAGCTAAATATGCACTGTATATACGATTAACAACATTGAACAGAAAATAAATGCGTGTTGTCGGAGCTCAAAGACGAGCCCGCCCGCCATTATAAGTGAAGTTGCATTGGGTTTGGGATTTTCAAGTTCTCGCCCACGCAAAACCCCGCTGCCCCGCCTTTTTTTTGGGGAGCAGCGTAAGCGCTAACCAAAACGCCCCTCACTGGCCGGTAGAGCAAACCATGGCAATTTAGCTCGCTCAAATCGCAATTTTGGCTATCTCGATAGTTTTAAATTTTGGCTCAGATTGTGAAATTGGAAATAACAATTTTGAAGTTAGTTTATTAAGTTTATTAAAGAACATTAAACACAGTTGTGATTATTTATACCTTCACTATTTAAAAACCACACCTATGTGTAAGAAGATTCTTTAAAAATATATAATATATTATTCAAAAAGAACCACACCCACATTTATGTGTACAAAAATTAATTAAAAATAAATTATATAAAAAAATTTATTAATTAAAATTAAATAATATAGATTTATAATTGATATTAAAAATAAGGATTAAATTGAATAAATATAATTATGAAATAGATTCATATTAAGTTTTATATTTAATATGTGTATACCAGTGTAGAATAGAATAGACAATGAATGAGTCCCAAGGGTTAGCTCAATTTGTAAGACATGCGTACACTCTCTCGGTTAGGGGAGGTCATCGAGCCTTGAGTCTCTCGATTAGGGGAGGTCATCGAGCCTTGAGTCTTCTGGGGTTAGGCCTTCTGCTAGGATGGCCGGTGATTTACCACCTCTACCATCCACAAATATGGGGAACTATTGTTTGGGTTTCCCGTGGAAAAAAAAAAAAGTGAATGGTTGTATTGTTGAGGCATTTTTTGTGTTTTTTTTCAAAACCAAGGCACTTCTTGTGTTTGGTTACTAGCTAACTTTTGGTTTAAAAAAAACAAAAGGTTTACATTTAACATTTATTTTTATTGGTGTTTTTCTTATTGTTTAGAGTTAATAGATTTGTTTTGATTGCATATGTTTACATGATGTGTCTCCAAGAATAATTACATGCATTTGTAACCATATATTATGAGTCTAACATTAATAATTTAAATGGAAAAAAAATTATCACTAAAAATTAAAAATGGGAATCACTCTAATAAAATAAAATAAACTAACTTAAATCAACGTTAAC
This sequence comes from Pseudotsuga menziesii, assembly GCA_001517045.1. NCBI lineage: Eukaryota > Viridiplantae > Streptophyta > Pinopsida > Pinales > Pinaceae > Pseudotsuga > Pseudotsuga menziesii. The sequence continues at coordinate 278,559 of LPNX011075210.1, forward strand.
TTTGAACATATAAGTGCTTAAAGGGATAGAATCCCTCAACATGCAAATCTCTGATCCCTTGAGGTGCTTCACGGCTCAAATTATGATGGACCTATGTTGATTATGTAGATGATAAAAGAAGAGCACATCACTTGTCATTCCACCCACTTAGGAAAGAAATTTGATAGGTGAATTTCCCATCACAATGTAATTTTCTCATTGTTTAATACATTTGTTAAAATTGTTATAGCCATCAAATTTGATGGGTGGATGAGATTCCAAACTCCAACGGTGCACCCACTTCATGTAGCCTCGTCAACTAGTCATGTATGTAGTGCATAATAGTAATGAAGTCAAGCAAAGCATCAATAATACATGAATCAACCATATGAGAGTAGTTTTAAAGGGAAAAGACATGTGTTTGACTTAGCTTGAGTGGCTTTGAGAGGTTATGAGGGTCTAAGGGTGTTTACAATGTGTCTTGAAAACATGTGTAGGTACATCCAAGTAGTGGCATATAATGATCAAAATTGAATCCTTTCCAACCCTTTTAATAGGTTTGAACCTATACTAAAAGGGTGATTCAGAAGTATCCCTTTCAACAAAATGTAAATTTTGTAATTCACTTGGCATTTATGAAGGATAAAAAATTTCGAAAAAGGTGTTACATTTTCAACAACCCATCAATGTCCCAACTCCCAAAACTTAGGTGCCCAATGATCATTGTATCTCTAATATTATATGAGGATGGATGTGAGTTGTGATTAACACGCATTATTCGCCCTTAGCATCTACAGACTAAAATCATATATATTCATGTTGGCTCTCATTTCTTCCATGATATGATGAGGCATTCCATAACATTAAATCCATCACATCTATCAAGCCCATGTAATCCTACCACCATATTGATATGTCCACCATTTTAAGTAAGACTTATTGAAAACTTCCTCAAAAAGCTTGGAAACCTTCTCTTTCTTAATCCGCACTTGAGTCCATGTCCTATGCACATTGTTAATCCTTGTTGATATGAGAACCAACATCATATCCGTTGTCTACTTAATGTGTTTGGATCTCGCCTTATACATAATGTCATTCAATTTGTGCTCTCTGCTTCCACTCTTGGTTTTGTGAAACACCAAAGCATTTACTCATGGGTAGTTGGGTGTAATTGTAATGGCATTGGAAACATATGAGTGAAATTAACTACAAATGTGTGATTCACTGGACAATTTTGAAGAGCAATGAATAGACATTGAGTGAACCCAAGGAAATGAAGTCGTTTCCCTTTCTTCGTGTTCACATATTTCATCTCTCTAAAGGTATCTAACATGTAGCTTCATACTTATTTGGTTGCATTGATAATGATATGTGCTTATTTGTTATGTCATGGCGTGTTCATAGCATTGGCTAATATTTGAGTCTATAAAATGTTGGTTTATCAACCACTTGATATGTAATTCATGGCAACATACCCAGTATTTTATTTATTTTAACCAAAATAGGTAGAGGGTTTATATTAAATGGCTAAGGAAAACAACCAAGAAATTACATGTTGTCTCAGTTTTACAAAATCGCTTTAGTCACAATAGAGATGTATCACGAAATGTTCCCTCAACCCCAAAAACCAATTCAAGTATTACATCCTTAACAAAAAAAATAAAACTATATATTCGAATAAATTGTCCTAACAAGACTATGCAAAAGAAGTGCATTTAACAAAGGGCTAACGAAAAAAGTGGCCACTGAGTGCCTTGTATGTTCCCTATTCATCTTTCATTGGACCTTGAGAGCCTTGAATTTCCACTTCGTTATTGCATTCTACTAAACAAATTCATCCTTGTTCAACTTGGCACCAACAAATGTTATGTTTTGTGAATGCCCCCTTGTGTAATACCTAATAACATTTCATGGTGGAATTCAAAGTCATTAAGTAGTTTTTCTATCTGACCCCCTTGCACCGGGGAAAATTTTAAGGATCCACAATTTTTTTAAAGTGTAAAATCTTGGCTAGTCTTACTAATTCTTAAATTTCCAACCATATAAAGTTTGGTGATATTTTTGTAGAAATATTCAAATGGAATATGAGTGAATCATTCTAGGAAAAATGGAAATTGACGAATATTGTTTTGGAAAAAAACATAAAAACTTAGCACATGGGCTAAATTTTGCCCCTAAAATTTTCCCTTCCTTGCACCTCAACTTCACTCTCTAAATCATCAAACCTTGCATCCTTATGAGCCATGGGTGAGGATATTTGATATATTATTTCTTCAACACCCTCCATTTGTGAATTTAACCTAGTCATCGTGATTATGAGCTCCTTGTCACTATGAACTTCACCTAACCCCGAACCCCAATTTTAGGAACACGACATGGTTCGTTCAATGTGCAACTTCAAAAACTAGATCCCTAGGTCATTCTCTAATCCCCAAATCAAAAGCACAGGAAAGAAGATGAACCAACAAGAAGACATGTCATAGGCCTTTCTAAATTCTTGAATTAATTATGAACTAGAAACAAGCCCTAGGGAGGAGCTCTTACCTTTAAAAAAATGCCATAGCTCCTACACGTTGAGACCAGTAGGTCACCCAAAGCATATAGTTTTGATACATCATTGACCTACAAATTAAATATCCCCTAATAGAGATATCCCACAAGAAAGCGTCAATCACAAATACAACCCATAAAATGAAGAACCCACTCCAATATTGCAATGTGAAAGGGGTATCCACGAGGGGATGCAACTCCCTTACTTTGAATTAATTTCAAGCAGGGGCTCATGTCCAAGGTAATTAAAATGAACCAAGTGGCACACATGTTAAGACTACCCACCATTAAAACCATGAATGTGATCATTGTTTGATTCGTAAAATGTAAATTAAAATCTTAGGGGAGCCACCGTCGATGATGGTGGCACCCATTTTTTAAACAAACTCCTCAATCCAATGCAACAGTGTTATTTGCCAACTTATTAATGATGAGATTGTTTTTCCTTCTAATGTGCATAAGATTAGTCTCCCTTATCTGCTTCAAATGGATAACAATTCTCTATTGTAGTCTTCCTATGATGATCTCTTCCTTGGAAATCCCTTTCCTTGATAGATTGATCATTAATAAGGAGTCTCCTATGATTAAGTCCTTATGGATCTTGAGAGAAATAATGAACTCCAATCCCATGCACAGGGCATAACTCTCTGCCTAATTATTAGTTGCATGTCCCAATCCCCATTCGTAGATACGAATTGTATTTCCTTTGAGATCCAGTAGGATCCCCCACACACGAACCACTCCATGGCATCCCCGTTATTGCAATGGATACTTAATGTACTAAAGCACATATTTAATACATGGATGAAAATTTGGCAAAAAGTCATTAATCTTTTACAAGTTTTGGTCAAATTCATTGTAAAGATAATGCATAGTTTTATTTTGTTTCACATATAAATGTGTTAATAATTTTGTTTGGTATGAGAAAACTCTCTTTATATCAATGGAATCTTCTAACTTGTATGTTTTTAATTAAGTTTAGATATGAACCTACACAAAATGAACCTTATCAACAACGCAAAACCTAAATTTGGGATTATAATGTGAGCATTGTGATTTCTACTCATTTAAGTTTTTGCATCATCAAACCCTCATTTGTTTGTTCTCTATGTCGATCATTCCCCTTTTCTTGACTCTAGGCATATTTATCTATCACGCTATTTCAATTTCTACTTGTTGTTTTTAGTAACGTTGATATCTTTTCTCATGTCTCGAGCCCAAGATTAATGAGAAGTATAATTTGCAAAGTTGTTCTTGCAATAGCATTTTTTATCCTTCAGTAAGATTCTTAAGCAAGCTCTAGAGAATGTAACATCGTTGTTATCATAAAATATATGCATTAGAGACGATAATCTAGCATCCACTCTAAAATGAATTTATGCATGATTTGAGAGATAAGCCGAACAATCAATATCCTTAATAAGAATAATGTACTTGGTGGTTTTGAGCAATAATGTCCCTTAGCTCTACGATTGTATGGATATTAGGAAGGTCAAAATCACAGACATGTTAGCCTAAATAATAAACAATGGATACAACCATGTTAGATTTGCATGTTCTTAGAGGTCTACATGTGTTCTCTTCATGGCTCTTGTAGTGTTTTGATAAAATTATCACCCACAATAAAGTCCTCTAGGTTTACTATAATTTATTATTTTCTAATGAGATATACAATGAACACAACAAATGTGACCAAGAGTTAAACAGACATTGACTCCCATTGTTAAACATGACGGTGTGAGTTCCATAAAGACTTACTGAGTGTTTTCGCTCCAAGATCATTTTTAAAATTTTCTTGAATAGTTCAGATCCCCTGGTTTTCCCTTGCTGATTTGTAGGTGGATCGATCATCAGGAAGATCTCATTGCTGGGAATACGATGTTTTCCATCTTCAGAGAGTTTGAGTGGAGTTGTGCTTTGTGGATTGGTCGTTTTGCTGAGTGTCAGCGTGGAGTTCGAGAGGAGTTGTGTCGACCTGGTTCTCTGGTTTCCTCTGCTACATGCTCGTGAATCTTTCAGGATTGCCATCTAGCCCAAAGGTTGGGTGTCTTTTCATGCTCGATCAAGATAGCTGCAGTCTCTAGATTTGAATCAGTGCCCTCTTCCTGGTTTGTTGGTTTCTTTTTTTCTTGTTTGAGGTTCTTTTAAGAGTGCCAAGTTGTTCATTTCCAGGATCGATTGAGCATTGGGTTGTGACCACCGATTTTGAACCCTCTCGGCCTGGTTCTGTTGTTGTGGAGTCTGGACTCCTTCCAGATCCACGAGATCGGTCTGCCTGAGTTTGTTTTTGATGTTGTGAATCTGTGGTGAAGCCTCGGCTTGCTGGAAGAGCTTCCTGTCACGTTCAAGAATTCTTTGTCCGTCCCAAATTTGGTGGCTTCTTCCTTTCTGAAGTTTTGCATTCTGGTCAATATCAGTTGAGAGGTTTTGGTGGAGGTTTTCCTTATGCTCTGCCATCATTGGTGGAGTTGGCTCTAATGTCATGTGGGGAGCCTCCTCTGCCTCTTCCTCCTAACCTAAAGGCTTTCAAGAGATTGATTGGTTCTAGTGGCAAGAGGAAAGGAAGGTCTACTTAGAAGTTTGTCAAGAAAGTGGGCATCCCTTCTATAGAACTTCCAACTGATAAAACTTGTCATTTGGCCTTAAATCTCGCAGAACGTGGGTTAATGGAGCACTTTACCGGTCTCTGGCCCTCTCCTAAGGCCATTGGTGGGTGGGTGCAGAGGAACTGGCATCCATTAATCTCTAATGCCATTCACAACTATTTTGTTGGGAGAGGTTATTATGTTTTCGTTTTCGACTCCGCAGAGGACCGTGACCTTATCTTCCATAATGGTCCATACTTCATGGGTCCTCAAGGGCTCTACTTGAATAAATGGAGCCTAGATTTTGATCCCACATAGGATGTTCCGTCTGTTGTCCCTGTTTGAGTCAGGCTACCACATCTCCATCTGCATTGTTGGAATTCAGCTTCCCATGAAGCCATCGAGAACAAACTAGGTAAATATATTGACAGGGTTGAACGTAAAGATCAATTTTCTTGTGTAAGAATATGCGTAGAAGTAGACTTGGAGACTGGCCTTCTGGACGCAATCAATCTAACAGTCACTAAGTGGTCTCGTATCCAGGAGTTGGATTATGAACAAATTCCATTCAAATGCAGATTTTGTCATGATTATCGACATTTTGCTTGGAAATGTAAGAAAAAAGGATAAGAGGAAAATGCTAATGAGAAAAATGAGCAGTAGACTCAAGTCCAGAAAGCAGGAAATTCCAATGGGGCCTAGAAAGAAGAGCAAAGAAGGCAAAACAATGGCTAATGTTCCTGATGTTGAGAAGCTTCCTACTCCCCGGGTTATTGACACCCCCATTGGTCCTTCCAATCACTTTGTTGTCCTCAGTTCTTCCGCTGCTAATCTTGAAGAAGGTGAAGTTCAGCATTTAGACAGGATTGAGCTGGATTCTGCAATCATAGTCACTCTGAATCAAGCTGGTCCTTCTCATTCGAATCCTCTTTGGGGTGGAGAACCTCCTCTAGTTCTATTAGGGATTGCTCTCCCCCTTCTTATGTTGACATTGCATGAAAGAAACCGGCTGAAAGCTCTGATTCCTCTAATCAAAATTCCATTGAACAACTTTCCGAAAAGGGTGGCAGGAAATCTAAGAAGGAGAAGAGGCTAAGAGACTTAAGACGCAAGGAAGCCAGGCCACCATCGAATTGTATTATGGGAGGAATAAGAGAACCATGCCTCCAAAGGGAGTAATAACTCCCTCTAACACAGGTAAGTAATGCAACTAGTCTCTTGGAACTGTAGGGGACTAGGGAATCCACTCAAGGCAGATGTTGTAAAAGATCTTTTGAGAATGGCCCCTTCAGATATTCTCTTACTCCAAGAGACCAAGGTTGAGGAGGAGGTTCTCTTTCTTTTAAGTAAAAATAAGTGGAAACTAAATTATGGAAAAGTAGCCAGTGCTAGCGGCACCTGTGGGGGATTGGCCACCTTATGGTGTGAAGAGAAATTTCATTTAAATTTTTTTTTGCCACCCATCACTGGATATTCACTTAGCTCTTTCATGTTGCTAGTAATATTTCAATATCCCTCTTCAATCTCTACGTGCCAGTCAATTATGTTGAAAAAAAACTTGTTGGAATTCGTTATCAGAATTTTTAGAGGTCAAATCTCCTGCAAATATAGTTCTAGCAGGTGACCTTACCATTTATCTGGCTCCGAATGAGAAAAAAGGTGGGCTGCGAGGAAGGGATTTCATGCTTGGTATGGTGGAGGAGCTAATTCAAAATTGGGATTTGAATGATCTTAAACGAAATCTTGGGCGCTACACTTGGTCCAATCTCAGAGCAGGAGCTGCAAATATCTCTGCCAGGCTCGATCGATTTCTCGTCAACAGTTCATTGATCGATGGGAAATCTCTTGTCTCAACCAAAATTTTACCTAAGCTAACATCTGATCACCACCTGATTTCTTTGTTGTTCGAAAGAGAAGAGGAGTTAGGGCCAATCCCTTTCAGATTTAGTCCTCTCTGGATTGATAGAGTGGGGTTTATTGATGTGGTTTCCCAAGCCTGGTCTTAGTATATTGTTGGATCTCCCAGTTTTGTCTGGGAGCAAAAATTGAAGAATACCAAAACTGTGTTGAAACATTGGATTAAAACACCATCGCCTTCTCCTACGATCTCCAGGGTAGAGCAAGTTTCTGCATTAGCTGAAATCCAATTGGGCATGGATGACATAGACATCTCCATTTCCCATTTAGTGCTGGGGAAATTGGCTCAGTCTAGTACCACTCAATCTTTTAGACACGAAGAAGAGCATCATAGGTTAAAGTCTCGTTGTCTCTGGTTCAAGGCTGGTGACAAGAATACTGCATATTTTCATAGACAATGTAGGGTTAGATTGTCCCAAAACCACTTCTCAGAAATTTCTATTGGAGAGGGTGTTATTGTTAAGGGTCAAGATCAGTTAAAACAGTATGCTAGCAAGCACTATCAGCTTCTTTTCCAGGATGATGGTCTCACTGATAAGGATGCTTCCTCTGAATTTTTGGCGAATGTTCCTTCTCTGGTTAATGTTGAGGAAAACTATGATTTAATGAAGCCATTCACCGAACAGGAAATTGTTGATGTAATCTAGGCTATGGATTCTGATAAGGCTCCCGGGCCGGATGGATTTTCCATTCACTTCTATAAATTCTGTTAGCCCATCATCAAATCATATTTGATCCGAATGGTGATTACCTTTCAAAGAAAAGAAAAAGTGGGAGGGTGCACCAATTCTACATTCCTTGCCCTCATCCCCAAGGAAGTCAATCCCTCTTCCTTTGACAGATTTCGTCCTATTTCGTTGTGTAATGCTTCCTATAAGATCCTTGCCAAACTTCTAGCCAATAGATTTAAGCTGTTGCTTGGCAAGTTGATCTCTCCTCTTCAGGGTGGATTTGTTAAAAGCAGACACTTAGTGGATAATGTAATTCAGGTTCAGGAAGCTCTTCACTAAAGCTTCCAAAGGAGAGAGAAAGGTATGTTAGTTAAGTTGGACATGAAGAATGCATTTGACAGAGTTAAGCTTCCTTTCCTCTATGATGTTTTGCTCTCATTTGGTTTTTGTTTTGAGTTTGCAAGTCTGATTAAAGCTTGCACTGATGGTCCTTGGATAGCGCCATTAGTCAATGGTAGACCTACTGACTTCTTCAAAGATTCCAGAGGCCTTCACCAAGGCTGCCTGATGTCCCCCTTCCTATATATCTTAATGGTCGAAACCCTCAGTAGAAAATTGATCTTTGAAAAGGAAGCTGGATATATTTTGGGAATCAAGATTGCCATGGGAGTGGATCCAATCAACCACGCCCTTTTTGCAGATGATTCCCTGCTCCTAGGAGGGGATTCCATGAATATTGCCTGGGCCTTTAATGAAACCCTTCAAAAGTTCTGTCAATCCTCTGGTGCTTTGATTAACAAAGCCAAGAGAGTTGTTTACGGTTGGAATTTTGAACCCAAGGCAATTCTTTGAATAGTAGACTTCTTGGGTTTCCCTGGTTTTGATAAATGGGAAAATATCAAGTATTTGGGTCTTCCTTTAACCCTTGGACCGTTGCCTCCCTCTCTCTGGCTTGAAGTCCTTGCAAAATTAAAGGCAAAAATAACTTTTTGGGATGGCCAGTGGCTAACTAAGGCTGGGAAACTGATCTTGATCAAGGTTGTCCTCTCAGCTTATCCTATTTTTTAGTCCTGATTGCTGTTATCCCCAAAGAGTATCTTTGCTCAGATTTCTCAATTGTTGCGGGATTTTCTCTGGACGGGAGGTAATGGAAGCCAAAACAAGTTGCACCTGGTAAATTGGGAAGAACTTAAGAGGCCATTCTCAGCAAGTGGTCTTCAAATCAGGGACCCTGTTTAGCTAACCTGGCGCTAAGTGGCAAGCTTATCTGGAAGCTTTTTGTGGATAAGAACCATCCAATCAACAAGATTTTTTTTAAGAAATATATCAAGGGTGGCTCATTGAGAAATAATTCCTCTGCAAATACACCAACTGGCACTGCTATTTGGAATTCCTGCAGAAAAGGTTTTGAATTCTTTAACCAACAATTATTTAGAATTCCAAGCATTACGAAAATGATCCTTCTATGGGAGGATAAAATATTATGGAATCCACCTCTTTCCTCGGTCATTCCTCTAACAGAGATAATGAACTGGGCAACAAATAAGGGTCTTCTTCGTTTGGCTGATATATGCATTTGGGACAGTTCTGGGAACTGGGTAGGTTGGTCTATTTCAGATCTCCCTGCTTGCCTTAAATCTCAAAAACAACCATTGCTCTTATCTATTACAAGCATTGCTCCTGTTCATAGATCCCAGAAAGATGTTTGGGGTTGGGGAAAAGATGGAGTGTACACAACAACTAAAGGATTCAGCGCTCTTCAATCTCCCCACAGTTCAATTTTCCTGCCAGCAATATGGAAATTAGTCTGGGCTTCCTAATGTATGCCAAAGGTAATTTTTTTTTGTGGCTAGTATTAAAGAACAAGATTTTGACAGATGATAACCTCTCTAAACGTGGCTTTAACGACCCATTCCGATGCAGCTTATGCAAATCAGCACTGGAAACTTCTAACCACCTTCTTGTTGAATGTGAATTTTCCAGAAAAGTATGGGATCTAATTCTCCAGAATTTGAATTGATCTATCCCTCTCTCTCCCTCTCTCTCCCTCCCTCTCCCCCAAATACAACAATTTAGAGATATACATTTCCTGATCTCTGCAGATTCTCAATTCAAAATTAGGGAATTTGATGCAAAACACTAGGCATATCATTCAGAGGTAGCATTCCTTGGGGTAGAAGGCATGCATGGTTTGATTTAAGGTCAACCGACTTGTTCAATTCACAAAGAATGTGAAAGGAAGAGACCGATATACACTTGATTAAGATGAAGTGAAGCCTGTGCATAGTCAAGTTCAAACTAGGTTTGGAGAACTTAGATGCAAAATTTAAAACTTTAGTAATGAGTTCTGAATCTCCAAATTTTAGAAGATTGGTATGACCAGCTTCTGTGGCAAGTTGAAATGCTTTTAGAAAAGCATATAATTCTGCTTGGTTATTAGAGAGTTGTCCCAATCCCCAACTGAAGCTGGTTCGAAGCAGTCCTCCCGGAAAGAAAATTAATCCACCTACTCCAGCGTTTCCCAGATTTCCTTTTGATGCACCATCAAAGAAAATTGAAACTTTGTTCTTCTTTGTCCACCAGTCTGAGAAGTTTGTTTCTGAAATTCTTATCTGCCAAAAAGATTTAAGCATAGGTCTTCTAGAATTCAGTTGAGTTCTATCAATCTGAGGCAGTCCAATCCACTTGTATTCAACACTAAGGTTATTGAGATCTAGTTGCTTTCCCACTACTTCCAAGAGCATTGCCTTTGCTTTAGATTCTATAAGTTCAAGATTCTTGGATTTGCTGTTGAATATTAATTTGTTTTTGGCTAACCATATTTTCTACCAAAAGAATTTTGGGATGGCTTTCCATATTTTCCTCCACTCATGACTTGAAGAAGAAATTTTAGGATACTAGTTCTACCAATTTGCAAAGAGATTTACAAGATCATCATTTATAGGAATAGAAATCGGTAGCCCAAGTAATAGAAACACCTAGGCTTTCTAAGTGTAATCACAATTTACAAAAATATGAGCAGAATTTTTTGTTGCCTACTCACAGAAGCAACATCAAAAAGGGAAAAAAAACCTCTTTTTAGCAAATTTTCCCCAGTTAAGGCTCGCTGGTGCATGAGGATCCACGTAAAAAAGTTGAATTTTGGTATGCTAGGGGATTGCCAAACTTGTTTCCAAAAATTTGCATTTTGAGGAGAAGGTGGATAATCGAGAAGAGATTTATACCCAACCGCTGCCGAATAGTTTCCTGAAGATCCCCAACCCCACGCATGTTTGTAGGAAGAATGAATGGGAGCAATTCCAGTCAGAGAATTTAACAACAGATTAAATTGACAGTGCAAAATAGAATCCCTGCAGCCTGGCAAAGCTAGAAACTTCCACGCTACCCAATTACCTTTTCGATCCCAGGAGGAAATGTCAGCCAAACGCAAAATACCCTTGCTTACCAGGCAACATTTTATTTCATCGATTGCTGGGATAGAGTTTAGAGGATCATTTCCATTAATCTTATCATCCCATAAAAAATTTGTTGCCATTTCCAGGAATCTTAAATAATTGCTTGGTAAAAATGCTAAACGTTTTTTGCAGAGCTTCCATATTGAAGTTCCTTTGGGAGTATTAGTCAACTGTAAATTTCGAATAGCTCCACCATTCAGATATTTTTTCCAAAAAAATCGACTTACAGGATGATTTTTGTTGGAGAAAAGTTGCCACAACAGTTTTCCACCCATGGCTAGATTTACCATCCCAGGGTCTTTAATTTGTAGCCCTCCTTTAGACACGGAATGCTTGACAGTATCCCAGTTAACCAAATGCAATCTACCTTGATTTCCTTTACCACCTTTCCAGAGAAAATCTCTTATCAATTTGGATAACTTATCCAAGATAGATTTAGGATCCAACATAAGAGAAGATTGATAAATCAGAAGAGTTGAAAGAGTAGACTTGATTGAAACGGGTTTTCCTATAGTTGTAAGCCAATATCCACCCCAGAAGAAAATCTTAGCTTTTACCTTACTGAAAATTTCGAGCCAATGAGAAGGGCTATTTTGACCCAACGTTAGAGGGAGACCCAAGTACTTGACTTTGTTCCAATTGGCAAATCCATCAAAACCTAAAAGGTGAGAAACGTTTGCAATACTTTTGGGAGTAGCATTCCAGACATACACAACGCTCTTCTGGTTGTTGATAAGGGCTCATGAGGCAATACAAAAATGCTACATAATTTCTTTAAAAACTCTTGCCAGTCTCAACGAAGCCCCACCCAAAAGCAATGTGTCATCAACAAAGAGTGCATGATTAATAGATTCCACATCATTTTTTGATTTGATTCCCGGAATAGTCCCAACATTTTTTTCCACAGTTATCTTTCTACCCAGAGAATCAACCATTAGAATGTATAGGAATGGTGAGAGGGGGCAGCCATGCCGAAGACCTTGAGAAGCTTGAAAGAAATGAGCAGGTATGCCATTCACTAAAGGTGCTATCCAAGGCTTATCAGTACATGCTTTAATCAGATTAATACAAGTAGAGTTGAATCCAAATGAATTAAGAATTTGATAAAGGAAAGAGAGCTTAACCCTATAAAAAACATTCACCATGTCAATCTTATTAACATGCCCTTCTCATTTCTGAAGAAGCTGGAATGCATGGATTCTTGAACCTGTATCACATTATCCAGGATACAACGTCCTTTAACAAATCCACCTTTAAGAGGAGAGATCAATTTTCTGAGAAGAGGTTTGAGCCTGTTAGCTAAGAGCTTATCTAAGATTTTGTAAGATGCATTACATAAAGAAATAGGTTGGAAATGGTCAAAGGTGGAAGGTTTTACTTCTTTGGAAATTAAAGCAAGGAAGGTGGAGTTAGTACTTCCACCAACCTTGTGTTTAGACTGAAAAGCTTTGATCATCCTATTAAGGTCTTTTCTGATAACAGTCCTGTTATCACTCCAGGAAACTCCTCTAGGTTGTATCTCGAGGATGCTTGGTAACTTAAAATGTTTTTATGGTTTTCTGATATGGATCAAGTCAGTTGACCTATATAACCTTTCCACTCTCAAGACATGCATAAAACTCACTCGTTTACAAGGCTTTTATTTGCAATTGCTTAGAAATTCAACAGTAAGGTGCAGGGATGGAGAACTCACCAAGCTGGCAGACTTACATACAAAACACATGCATATAAATAGCTAATCCTAATGAGGATGGTATTTATAAATCAAATGGCATTAATAAACCAGTAGGATGACAGCTATCAGCTTTTTAATCAATCTGGAAATGACCTAAATATACATTCAGGCATAAATACAGTAAAGAAGAGATGATGGCTGAACAAATCACAACAAAAGAGCTTATATTATGAATAAGTAAAATGAGAAGCTTCAAAGCGTTATTAGCTCATAAATCCCTGAAGTTGAACCTTTTATTATAAAATCAATCATGGGCTTTATAGCCTTCTACAAAAATGACATATCCTGAAAATCCAATCTGTTTACACAAAAAATACTTGAAAGTGATAGTTTTCTCATATTAGGGCTTCAAACCCTTGCTAACTATTTGTCTATCTATTGTGAAGATCTAGTTCACTGAGTGAATTTTTAATAACTGAAGTGGTCGCTGATAATCACCACTGCTGGTTCACAGTGAAATTGTCACCAACACCCAGTGTCTCGGTGTTTAACTGAAGTGACCTTTCTTGTTTAATTTGCCAAATTTTCTACCTTACCATCGCGGTCGCTGATCTGAAGCTCTATCTTCTAGCACATCGATGCCCTAGACTGGAACGTTGCCACTGTTTCGGAGGTGGAACGAACTAGTTTTATCGCTGTCGGAAGTCGTTTGTCAAAGGAATGGGGGCATTAGTCCTCTATGTCGCCGATGGAAAGTCTTGTTATTCGTCGATGCGCATAACTGTTATTCGGAATGATTTTTGTGATTGATCGGAAGCCTTGTGCGTTGCCTCATCGACACTACGGAGCTGCTTAGCTTTACCTCACCGATCTATAGCCCTTAGTTCTTCCAATCGTCGATGAGTCTCTATTGTCTCGGAACCCGTAGACAGTCTGTCTCCCGCTGTTGCGGCTCCTTAATGGACTATTGTGTCGATGATTAGTGTTTTCAAGTTTCGACGCGTAGTCCTTAGTTCCTCCTATCGCCAATGATTTTCTGTTGTGGCAGAACCCGTAGTCAGTTTGTGTCCCGCCATTGCGGCTCCTTAGTGAACTATCTTACTGACGGTTTATGTTTTCAAGTTCTGACACGTAGTCCTTAGTTCCTCCGATCGCTGATGATTTTCTATTGTGGCGGAACCCGTAGCCAGTTTGTTTCCCGCCGTTGCGGCATCGAAACCTCAAAGATGAATGTTGCCGCAGTGTCGGAGGTTTCAACGACTAATCTTCTCAGCATCGGCGATGATTTTCTATTATGGCAGAACCCATAGTCAGTTTGTTTCCCACCGTTGTGGCTCCTTAGTGAACTATCTTGCCGACGGTTTATGTTTTCAAGTTTCGACGCGTAGTCCTTAGTTCCTCCGATCGCCGATGATTTTCTGTTGTGGCGGCGCCATAGTGAACTAAAACTCCGAAACGTCGGCATAATAGAGGACTACACCTCCGATCACTGTTTAAAAAATGTTTTGATGGCAGTAAAAAGTTTAGCAATATAACTAACCACCGAAGGGGTTTTCCACCTGTTATTTATCTTCCATCTTTCAGTGGCCAATGAGATGTTATGATCCTCACCCAAGCCACTGAAAGCTACAACTTGTGAAATTTTCATAAAAAACAGAGGCTTTCAAACTGTTAGTGACATTTATATCCCTCATTGTGTTAATAAAATTCTTCATACGAAAATAAATTTATTTTGGGAGATAACAAGTCCAACATACTCTATAGAAATGTATGGAAAAACCATCGGAACCTGGGGCTTTATCTGGAGCCATAGACCAGATAACATAAATAATTTCTGCCTCATAAAAAGGTTTCATAAGCTCACGATTATCTTCTGCACTCACTAAGCTAGGAATGTTGGAAATAAATTTTGAGGTTAATTTAGAGTCTACAACTCCATTCTCTGAAAATAAGCTCTTAAAATGAGCTTCAGCTTCTTGGTTGAGATGAGTAATACCTTTGAAGGTTTCACCAGACGAGGAGGTTATTTCCGAGAAATGGTTGTGGGACAATCTTGCTCTATACTGCTTATGAAAAAATGAGGTATTTTTATCTCTTGCAATTAGCCATAAACTCCGGGATTTCAAACGCCAAAATTCCTCTTCCTTTCTAAAGGATTTGGAGGCATTAAACTGAGCTTCGTGTTCTTTAGCCAAAATGGCAGGGGAGATCTTTGAATCCTCCATTCCCAATTGAATCTCATCTAGACGAGTCACAGCTTGGATTCAGTCACTAATAGGGGAACGGGGAGAGTGTTTTATCCACTCCTTCAACGCAAACTTGGTGTTTTTCAATTTCCTCTCCCACGCAAAATTAGGATAACTAGTAACCAGAATTCTCCATGCATTGCTGACCGTGTCCAAAAAACCTTCTATGTTAATCCACAAGGGACTGAACCTGAAAGGAATGGGTCCGAGATTTTCATCATCAACGAATTGCAACAAAATAGGTTTGTGGTCCAAGAAAAATTTTGGCAATATGTTGGAGGAGATAATTTTATTTTCTAGGAGAAAAGAACTCTGATGAAGAAATCGGTCCAATCTAGCAGAAATATTGGTCGAGCCAATTTGGTTATTACTCCATGTGTATCGACCTTTTTTTTAATTTAAAATCGATCAAATCCCAAGATGAGATGAGTCGCTCCATAGTTCTGAGCAGAGGATCACTCCCATAATTTCCACCTTTTTTTCTTCTTTTGGGGCCATCGTGATATTTAAATCATCGGCTATAATAATGTTAGATGGATTTATTGTTGTTAGAAACTTAGCCAGGGAATTCTAGCAGTCTCTTTTCTCCTGGAGAGTTACAGGAACATAAAGAATGAAAATAGAGATAGTTATCTTACTTGAGGAATGCCTAAGCTCGATGAAAATCCAATGTTGTGCTACAAAAGAATTTTCCAGTGAAAAAATGTCGTATGACCAAAGCGTTGCAAGCCCTTCGGATGAGCCACGAGCACTCAAAGCCTTTCCTGTATTCTTTTTCCAGATCTTATTGCTTATGGAAAGAAGGTTATCTGCTTCAATTTTTGTCTCTTGGAGAAGAAGTACATCAGGGAGAGCCATTCTTACAAGATCTTTCACAACTTCTAATTTTGAAGAAGTCCCCAGCCCCTTGCAATTCCAAGAGACTATATTCATTATTTACTGACGAAAGGGGGAGGGACACCTTTGGGAGGCCTTGCCCGAGTGTTTTTGTTGATTGACATCTCTAAAGTTTTTTGACTTCCTTGCATCTTGAGACGTTTGACTTCTTCCTCCCCAACAATCTTTTGAGATTTACGACCTTTTTTGGAGGACTTCTTGAGGGGATGTTCATCAGATGAACTAGAATTTTATGGAGTTTTCTAATTTTTTTTCCATTTCCGCATAGGTAGGAGAACTACCTTCCGCAGGAGTGCCAATGGCGGAGGCTTGGCCTTTAAATTCTTGCAAAGAAGGTTGAGGAACTTCACCCTTTTCAAACATTGTGATAACTTGACCTTTAGCCTCTTGTAAAGCAGGTTGTGGGACTTATCCCTCTTCAAGTACTAAGGTAACTTGATCATCTGGGATACTTAAAACTTCAAAATTGTTTTGAGATGTAATTACCTCCAAGGCTGATCCAATTTCCTTCTGATTTTGTCTGGGAGGATTTCTACCCGAACCCTTTTCTCATCTTAGTCCATTAGCTTTAATTCCTTGCTTCACTGAGCTAGATTTTTGAACTAGAGTCCATTGAGATCCCTTCTCTTGAATAGTCTCTTCTTCAAGTTTTTTCTTACAAGTTCTAGCAAAATGCCCATAGCCATGACAAAATCTACATTTAAACGACAATTGCTCATAATCTTATTCTTGAACATGTGTCCATCTTGCCACCTTCAAGGTATTGCTTTAGGAAGCCCTACCTCTAGGTCTACTTCAACACAAATTCGAGCGTAGGTATATTGATCTCTTCTATCAGTCCGTTCAATATATTTCTGCAGAGTGTTCCCTATGGCTTCTAGAGAACCCGAATTGCAACAATGGATAGGAAGGTGCGGCAACCTGCCCCAAACAGGCAAAGCAGAAGGGACATCTTGATTCAGATCAAAGTCTGGGTTCCACTGATTTACGTAAAGCCCCTGAGGACCCATGAAATAAGGTCCGATTCGAAATATTAGGTCTCTATCCGCTGAATTTTCAAAAATAAAGACAAAGTAACCCTTACCTATCAACTTGCTGCTGATGCCTCTAGAGATCAAAGGTTTCCAATTCCTTTGGACCCATTCTTCAATAGCTTTTGGAGATGGCCAGAGGTCAATAAACTGGCCAATGAGTCCCTTATCAGCTAAATTAATATTTGATCTACAAGTTTGATCCTCAGGAAGATCAAGCGAAGGGATGTTGTCCAGCTTTTTGATGAAGGACTGCTGGTTCTGATTGAGCTTCCTATTGCTGCCTGAAGCAATTAGTATTCTGAAGGTAGTGAGATTAAGGGAATAAGAGGAGGCCCCTCCATCCTCCATGACCACAAATACCTACACACAAGTTCCAATAAATCTATCCAACGACTCTTCAACTTAGAAGTTGCACAAAACAAACAATCTCAAGAAAGAACCAAGAATGACTCCTGTTAGGGAGGAAGCTCGATCTACGCCCTTCACAAAGGAAACAACTATCCTTCCAGAGCAAATCACTTAACAGCTTGAAAATAGAAATCAAGAACCCATACTCCAAAGAGAGATGGATTCCTCAAGCTGCATCCTTCAGACTCTGCAATGGCCAGACCCACCGAAAGGTATGAGCGATCTTAGGCAAAGGAGAGACCTCTAGAGCCTCCCAGCTACCAGAAGCAACCTTCAAGTTGATCCAGACGCAACCTAGAGCCTCAGATCCTCAAGAGCGAGCCCAAGCTGGTAGGGAACATCCACCAGGCCTGCAAGAAATTTCAAACAAATCTTGGAGAGAAAAATATCATAGCAGATAGCTTGTGTACATTTTATACTTTTAAAATTTAAAGTATAGTATTTTTCTTATTAAATTAACCCCATATATAACATGTAAGTAAAGCATCAATTAAATCAACCTAACTTCCTTAGCATGAAACCAACAGTCGTCATCATAGAACTTGGGGAGCATGCTTGACAAGACCCTCCCATGACTCCAAGTTTACGAGGATAAACAATGGGCAATACCTCCACCCCTCCCAAGGGAACTATGATCAACACCTTATCAGTAATCTCAATGTGCTATTGTTCTTAGAGTTGTGTCATCAAATGGCTAATTTGGGTAACTTGGTTTCCTACATAATCATGAACTAGCCCACGTATCATAGAAACGTACCAAACCAACCAAAAAATACATGAATCAATGACTCGTAGCTTACCCTTTCTCTTTCGATGTCCATGACATCAAGGTAACTTTAATATCATGAGTATTTTGATATCACTTAGCCCCTCTAACTTGTGGGTTAGTCTCACCCAAAAGATAAGGTCATGCATAATCTTTCATTATTTTTGAGAAATACCAATTTATCAACTATCGACCAATATAAACTACAAGTTAATCTATTCAGTATTTGCATGACATCCATTTATTCATTTATTAACAATGTATGTAGGTATCCAATCGCCTTGTCATTCTATTTGACATTGCATGTTGGAAATAAATCACACAACTATCAACAATAATAAGATAAACAATTAACTTGATTGTCACATATAGGTAGGTTCATTAATCCACACATGTAGTTTTCTTAGTTGTGCTTTGTCAAACAGATAACACACAAAGAATTACGAGACAAGTCTTAATGTTGTTTAGTTATCTAATCAAAATATGGGGCATTACAAGTGCCTAGGGATGGAGTTGCAAAAATGTGGTCAATCTAGGCTAGTAATCAGGATCTTATAAACATTCAAAGATAGATAGGGTTTGAGGCCAATTCCCATAAAATCTAAGAAGATTGGATCTATCCTAAGATCCACAAAGGGAAATCCCAAGGGGTAATTTCAAACTAACTTGTGCATAATATTCACCAAGCATTGAATTCTAAGGCATACAAACAAGAGTTGAAAATACACTACCTATCCTTAAACCAAACAAATTTAACATGCAAAGTAAAGAGCTTACTTGCAAATCATCCAAATCTAGAAGCAATTATTGATTCAAGAATACACCATAGCATTAACAAAACGTCCTCAAGGTAGAGCTAGCATCAGCCATCCATAAGCATTCATGTCAAAACCCCAAATTTTCACAAAAAATTAAAATTTTGAGATAACCATAAATGCTAATACCTACGGTTTACCAACAGTTAACGGTTTGCATAAAAAGAAACAGTCAAGTAATTAGTTTCACTAAACTCTAATTTAATAACTTAACAGTTAATTTTTAGTAACAAGAATTAAATCTTCTTGTGTGCTGTTTGCTTCAGTTTACTGATTAGTCTTTTCATGTCAAGTAGGTGGAATCTACTTTTGAATCCGAGGCTTACTTAGCAATCGTGCTAACACAGATGAATACTGATTCTTACACGTTTACAGGTATGGTCGAACGAGTATATATTAAAAGATCTTTAAAGTGTCAGCAGTATTTTATTTGCCATTTAAAAGCTTAGTAAATAAGCTGCTAAATTCTAGACAGATCTTGTAAGGTAAAACCATTTGGCTTCTTTCAGTTTTTCTAGTAGACAAGCTTGGAAGTAAGTAACGATAGTAAATTATGTTTGCGACACTAAACATTAGAATCTCAGTTACAAAGTATTTCAACTTTTGTCTATGTAATTTGTAATGTTATAATGATCGTTTTTATCAGTGTTTAAGTAATAGTACATTATCTTGACCGAGTAACAATTATCCCACGATTAGATTCTGCAATAAAACTTACAGTCTGATAAACTTGGACAGTATAAGTTCGATTGTATAAGCTGCAAGCCATCAAGCCTTCCTTCATAAGATCAGTTTTTTACCTATACTTTAATTTTCATATTAAACCCTAAGGTTTTAATGACTTTTGGACTCAAAAGATTCATTCCTATTCTAGTTATCTTGTTTGGTTTTATAACTACTTATTACTCAATTAACCTGGTGAATCTTTTAGTAATTTCCAATTTGAGTCGTAACTCAAAATTCATCAACGTAATGTTGCTATGAACTGTGTAACAAAAATTCCATAGTAGTACTCTTTCAAAGTTTTGTTATTCTTGGGTTGTTAGTTTTTGTGATTCTCATAGACATGCATAACTGTTGTTTGATAGACATTTAGTCTATACTTAGTTTATGATAAAAAACTTATTCAAAATAAAATTTATAATCATTTGCACTAATGCATTATGCCATTCATAACCTTATGACTTGTGATATTGTTATTGCAAGAGATTTACAAAGTATAAACTATAGTTTTATTACAAAGAAAACTATAGTCGTTTATTGGTTAGCAAGAACTCTCCCAATACAACATAGATCTCTTATCTATAGTAAAGAAAACCTTGATCTCTCTATATATAAGTAAACATGCATTAATTGATTTCTAAATTATAATAACAACATTGTTTAACAAGAAGTTATGCCATTATTCATATCGTAATTGTGATATTGTGATAACATAAGGTTTATAGTGACAATGAGTTTTATGCAAGAATGATTATCGGGATTTTAACAAAGGTTTAAGTGTCACCACGATGGACCAACGTACCCAATAATTTTGATATTTCAAACTTACACTAACAAATGATTTGGTGCAAATTATTAACAATGTCATGGCAAATTATTGGGATTATATTATAGTTTAAAATACTCGTCCCAATGATTTAATAATTGGTTTTGCTCTACGCAGGCACCATAGTCTTTGACCCACCGCGTGTTTGATTATTGGAGACCATGTGGTCGTCTCCTGACCAAGTGTCGGGGATATAAAACATAGCTTGTGACCTAGCCCTCGAGGCTGCTCCGCTTGGCCTTTCCATGGCGGTCGTCGTTCTTCCTCGCTCTGGTTGTCTTGAGCCTTGATGTAATGCCGCAAGTGTTGCTAGTACGTGATTTTGAAAGCCATTCTCCATGGCTAGGTTATCATTCTGTACATAGTGGAGATGTTCGATACCCTTGGATCATCGCCTATGCAATCTTCTTTCACTGTCTTCGTAGCTTTCAGTGTGCTTCGATATTTGGTTATTGTTCTCGTGGCTCGCCGTTGTGTGAGAGATACCCTTGCATGCTATTAAGTTTTTAGAAGGCAAATCTTGTAGGTGACAGTGCTCCTTTGAGGCTGCTTGTCGTTCTCTTCTGACAGGTAAATAATACTTAAGTTCAATTACTCCGTTGTCAAATTCACTTTGTTGTTATCGTGGTTTATATTAGTATATTTAACTAACATTATTTTGTTACTTGCTTACAGGTACTCATTGCTGTAAAGCTTGTTTAAAGAAGAAATTACAGTCCCCTACAAAAGCCATGGCTCGTGGTTCGCTTCCGGGTAAGCCCCGTGGTCCAAATGATGGATTTTCACTCTACTAGTGTTAGGGTGGTCGTTGGACTCATCCAGGGTTTTGGAAAACCCTCCGTCATCTTGCCACAAGTTATGTTATTGTATTAATTTCTCTACAGGCTGTTGTTAAAATACTAAAAATCAAACCCTTGCTAGGGTAGACTCGATTTATATTGAGCACTGTACTTAGTCGAAGCTTTGGCTTTACGGTCGGGTTTAATTTTGTAGTTTTGTATTGACAATACTGTTGTGAAACTCATTTTGGTTGACAGAAGTCTATACTATACTATGTGTAAAAAGTTAGGGTTTCACCCTTCTTGAATGTAATGAAGTTTATACTCTTTTTGCGTACTCTGTAAGAGTTTATAAATAAAACTTAAGGTTGATACTTACAGCCATAACTTAATTCTTGCTTGTTTGATTGGAAATATAGATTAGGGGTTGACTTGTAAAAACCCTCGTGTTGACATAAATTATTCTTGTTATAATAATTTTTTAGTTTTCTTTTTGTCCTTAAAGGACTGTGAGTAGATTATTATTTGTCTTTCAAGGGACTGTGAGTAATTATATTAAACTGGTTATTAATGGTTGCATAATTTATGTTAATTTGGTTTTAATTTTGATACTTGTAAATGTAATAATTTTAAGGGTTTTAACCCTGATATTTATTTCTATAGATGTATGCTATTAGTAAAAGAAAAGCATTGTTTCTCTTATAAATACATTTATACAAGTTGATCAATATTGTAATTCATTTATGTGCATAACATTTTTAGTTGGTTCTTTAATAGTTTTAAAAGAACTACCGTATGTTTAACTTAGGTTACTACAGTAATTTAAAAATACATATAGATTACGCTCAAAAAATGAGCTAGGGTTTATTCCCCTTTAACTTTTATAGAGTATTATTTCCTGTATTGCTATCTTGTAAATTTGATTACTGTCACACACTTTTCTTCAGTTTGTTTTTATGAATTATTAATTTATAAACATCACAGTTTATTAATAATAATATGAATAATGTATCCTCTTAAGTTTATGTTGGTATTTAATTGTATAATAAATAAGACTGAGAGCAGTCTATAGTAATTGTGTTTATTTAATAAAATTATTTATGTAAGCTTACTGAAAGAATATAAGAACTCTCCTACCTGTCAACACTCTTTACATCTATCCTATGTGTAAATGTATCAGGACAATTTCTTATTAATAATAACTTAAGCCTAATTTACTACTGTCCTTTAGTTATTAATACTAAGAAAAGAATACTGTAATATTTATCAAGTTCTTATTTAGAGTTCAGATAGTTGCAGGAAAATTAGTTAGTACTAATGGATAAAAAAATTACTATCTGTATGATTTTTACATCTTTTCTTAACATAGATGATAAACATAAACATTCATCTAGTAATACTAGTTCTTCCATTTCAGTATGAGTATACAGTTTATAGAAGTAAATACTGTGTAGAAGAATGTATTATATACTTAAACATACTACTGTAAGTAAATAACATGATTCTTGTTCTTTTCTAATAATCTGATTACACAGTCTAGTTCTGATAACCTCTCTACAATCAGATTAATATTCTTTCTTGAAAACAACTAACTACTGAAAGAAAACATTTCAATACTAAAAAAAAACCAGAAGTATTCTATTCATTCATTTTCTATCATACTTCATTCATTTAAACACACTACCTATGCTAGAGTACGATCTGGATTACTCCAAATGGGGAAAAACATAGGTAGGATTTGTCTTTCATCAAAGTACAAATTCAGCCTTGACATAACTAAGAGATTTCAACTTAACAACTTACAGCATAACATATAATCATTCATTGTTTGTTCACACACAGATATAAACTATAACACAGAAATTAAAAGATAATGGAACATGTTTTTAAAGTTGGATGACAACAACAATGGGAGGCCATTCCTCCCTACCAACTCCTGGAGAGCGCTCAAACACCGGCTTCTCAGGACCCTCGAGCCTGTTTTGGTCTCCTTGGCTGGAACTAGGTGGAGTAAACAACAAAGTACTAGTCCTAAGACTCAATACCAACTCTGCATACTGCAGTAAGATCTTCAGCTGCAAGCTGTACTAGATCAACTTCCTGCAGTTTACCCCTCAAACACCTTCCTCAAAATTTCCCTTCCCAATGAATTCCTTGAAGTACATTCACCTGAATGATTCTTCTTCTGGAATGAGCAGCCTCAGCTCTCTACATTGGGTACTTTTATTAAGATTACCTAGGTATTTTTGGGTTAGTTGACATTAATTGAGCCACCTACTCTGATCCCACTTTCTTGGGGGATCATGACCCCAAATATAGGGAGGTTTCCACCTGCAACATAGGAAGTGTTTGAGGATGCTACACTTGTCTTTTTGATGTCCACCTAGTCTCCTCCACCAACTTTACCAGTACACTCTTTTTAACAGCTCTCCCAAGCTGTTGTCTCCACTTTTATTTATTTAAAATTAAAATATTCAGAATTACATTCCACATCTTTGACTCTGTTGAGTCATCAGTTTCAACTTAGCATTAAATTTAACATAATGTCTTGGAATAAAATCAAAATAAAATAACATTATTTTACAAAATTGGGGCATGTGACATACACACCCCCTTAGAATATAACATCGTCCTTGATGTTATTTATTCTTCATCCTCCGAAGTCCCCTGGAACAGAATTGGATATGCATCTCGAATTTTAATTTCTAATTCCCAAGTGGCTTCCTCTGGACTAAGGTGCTTCCATTGCACCTTCACCTGTCCAATGGTGCGGTTTTGAAGTGTAATTTCCATCCTCCCGAGGATAGAGTCTGGTTCCACCAGAAATTCTCCTTATGGTTCCACCTGTACAACATTCCAGTTAACAACATGAGTAGCATCATGAACATATTTCTTTAAAATAGAAATGTGAAAAACATTATGTACTCTTAAATTAGGTGGTAATGCTAATTGACAAGCTACTTGTCCAATCCTAGACAAAATTTCAAATGGGCCACAGTAATGAGGTGTCAATTTTGCACAACTCCCCAGTCTTAGAGAACTCTTTTTGGGCCTTATCTTGATGAACATATGTTCACTTACCTGAAACTTCTTTGGAGTTCTTTTTAAGTCTGCTTGACTTTTCTACCGATCTTGTGCCAATTTCAGATTTCCCAGCACTTGTTTCAAAATTTCTTCCATTTCTTTCAACAGTTATGGACCTAATACCAATCTATCTACTGGATTACTCCAAGAGATAGGAGTATTACATTTCTGTCCATAGAAAATTTCAAACGGACTAAATCTAGCTGATGTTTGATAATTATTATTATAAGCAAATTCTGCTAGATGTAAATAGTCCTCCCATTTACTAGGCTGGTCTTTCACATACATTCTTAATAGATCTTTCAGTACCTGATTTACCCTTTCAGTTTGTCCGTCTGTCTTAGGATGGAAAGAAGTACTGAAATTTAATGTGGTGTTTAACCCTTTAAACAAGGACTTCCAAAAGTTTCCTGTAAACTTAGGATCTCTATATGAGATTATGAATTTTGGGACTCCATGCAAGCGAAAAATCTATTTTAGGAAAATATCAGCTATATTGGCAGCTTTATAAGTAGTTTTAATAGGTATAAAGTGAGCTGCTTTGCTTAACTTATCAACTACTACCATAATATAATCATTTTGATTTTGACTTCTAGGCAGTGCAGTAATAAAATCTAGACTAATCACCTCCCATTTCCAGCTAGGGATAGGTAAAGGCTGTAGCAAACCAGCTGGGTGTTGGTGTTCAGTTTTTATCTGTTGACATTCTAAACACCTTGTAATATATTCAGCTACTTCAGTTTTCATATTTGGCCAGAAATACTCTTTTCTTAACATGGTTATAGTCTTTTGATAACCTAGATGACCTGAATATGGTGTTTTATGAATTTCATCTAGAATTATCAGCTTGACCTTAGGTACGTTAGGTACATATAGTTTATCTTTATACAATAAAAATTCTTTTTCATTTAAACTGTAACCTTTTATTAAGTTTTCTGTTGGGTTTTCCTTAGGTTTAGCTTGTAAATTCTTGTAAATTTCATCTTGTTTTATTCCTTCTTTAAGCTGTTCATCTAAGTCTGAAACATAAGTGCTGATTGCTGTTGCAAAATTCAGCCTTGCGTTCCTACTTAATGCATCAACAACTTTATTTTCTTTACCTTTTATATGCTAGATTTCAAAATCATACCCGCTTAAGAAAGCTAACCATCTAGCTTGTCTGGCATTTAAATTAGGTTGATCTAAAAGATACTTCAATCCTTTAGTATCAGTCATTAAAAGAAATTTTCTGCCGATTAGGTGATGTCGCCACATCTTTAAGGCGTGTATTACAACTGCTAGTTCCAGATCATACGTTGCGTAATTCTTTTCGTAAACTTTTAACTTTCTAGACTCATAGGCAATAACATGCCCTTCTTGAGTCAAAACACCGCCTAAGCCTTCATTACAGGCATCAGTGCACACTACAAATTCTTTATTAGGATATGCTATTCTTAAAATAGGTGCATTGGTTAATAAAGTTTTTAATTTCTTAATGTTTTCTTCACATTTCTGATTCCAGTCGAACTTGTTTCCTTTCTTCTGCAAGGAAGTTATCGGATTCGCTATCCTCGAAAAGCCTTCAATGAACCTTCGGTAATAACCGGTAATGCCCATGAAAGATCTAACATCCGTCACATCCTTAGGAACCGGCCAATCTTCAATTGCCCGTATCTTTTCAGGATCTACGAAAATTCCTTCCTTGGTTACTACGTGACCTAAATATTGAATCTTATCCTTAAATAAATCACACTTGCTAAACTTTGAGAAGAGTTGATGTTCTCGCAACTCTTGCAAAACAATTTTTAAGTGTTCTTTATGTTCTTCTTCAGTTTTTGAATAGATTAGAATGTCGTCGATAAACATGACCATAAAATTATCTAAATACTTATGCATTATATTGTTCATTAAACACATGAAGACAGCTGGGGCATTAGTAAGCTTTAATGGCATTACGACAAATTCGTAATGACCATATCTTGTTCTAAAGGCTGTCTTGAAGGTGTCTTCATCTTTAATTCTCACTTGATGATATCCAAACCTTAAATTTATTTTTGAAAACACCATGGCTCCACGTAGTTGATCAAATAGATCATCTATGCGGGGCAACGGATATCAATTTTTGATAGTCATCTTGTTTAGCTGACGGTAATCTATGCAAAGTCACATAGTTCTGTCCTTCTTCTTGACAAAGATGATAAGTGCCCCCCCAGGGAGACACACTTGGTCGAATATACTTTTTATCAATTAACTCTTTTAATTGCGATTTTAATTCATTAAGTTCCAATATGTTCATTCGATAAGGGGCCTTTGAGCTAGGTACTGCACCCGGTACCAGCTCAATGGTGAAATCCAATTCCCTTTTCGGAGGTAATCCTCGAATTTCTTCTCGGAATACATCAACATATTCTTTTAAGACTGGGATGTCTTCTACTTTTAACTTATCCGTTTTAATTTTACTTTCCTCACCTATAATTGTTACTGCGTAAGTTTTACATCCTTTTCTAATAGCTCTTTTGAGTTGTAAAGCATAAATATGTCTTATAGTAGTTTTTCTAGGAATACCTTTAACACTTACTAGTTTTTCATCGCTGTTTAAGCATGTGAAAGTTTTATCATAACAGTTTAAAATTACTCTATGTTGTTCTAACAAGTCCATACCAATCAGCAAATCATAAGATCTAAGTGGCAAAACATTAAGTTTAACAACAGTTTCAAATTTATCCATAAGTAAAGCACATTCTTTCACAAAACAAGTTACTTTTCTTTTAGCCCCAGTGGCTAACTGAACTAACCATGAATTCTCGAACTTATCGACAGATAACTTACATTTTTCCACTATATGAGGTGCAATATAACTGAAACTAGCTCCTGGATCAATTAAAATAGTTATAGGGGTTTGATTTATCATACCTTCTAGTTCCACCATGGAAGTTTGGTATTCAGCTTGTCGGTTCTCCAAGGATGCGTTGATTCTGGGTATGCTCCTTGCTAGTTCCCCAATGGTCATCTCTTCCTATATAGTATGAATGTTGCTAATAGTCTTCTTTCGGTTTGGATAGACTGAAGCATAGTGCGGGCCATTACATTCCCAGCACTTAACAGGCTCTTTACGCTCAAAATTCTTGGTAAAGTTTCCATGATTATTTGTAGTTTCCTTACCTTTAGAATTGTTCTGACTGTTAGGTGTACTGTTCCTATTTCCTTGGAAATTTATGTTATTAGAATAGTTTTTGGCCTTATTGTTCTTAAAATTTCTGTTAGGCGCAAAATCCTTCTTCTTAGATTCAAACTGATTGTTATTTTTCTTAGCCTTCCAGTTGGCCAAGCTTTCTTTCTTTCGATTTGCTCAAAACAGAAGTTAGCCTTCCTCATAGCTTCCTCCAAGGTCTTTGGGTTATCATATTCAATTATATATTTAATATGATACGGTAGACAGCTAAGGAATCGTTGTATGTTTGGTTTCTCATCTACAAGGTAGGGTACATACCTAAGTAGACTTAAGAACTTGCTGTTCAGATCCTTCATTGTCATTGAACCTAACTTCAGTTCATAAAACTCTTTAGCTCTCTCCTCATGATACTGTTCATACAGAAATTTCTTTTTAAAATACGTCTTAAAGGTACTCCGGTTAACTTCTTTCTCTTTTATACCCTTAACTCTCTTCAAGTCCTGCCACCAAATGTCAGCCTTTCCTGAGAGGTTATATATAGCCATTCTAGCCTTTAACTGGTTAGAATAATTATATATTTGGAAGTACTTCTTCATCCCATATAACCAAGATTCAACTTCCTCCCCCTTCTCAGTCTCTCCATTAAAATTTGGTGGTTTTATCTTTTTGAATTCCCCTGAAATTTCCTCATAAGGTTTGTATTTCCTCTTCTTGGCGTACAGATCATCATCACTACTGTCACTAGTAGTATGGTAATTTTATCGTTCACCAAACACTTCAGACGATGAACTACTTTCAGTTTTTGTATGCTTCATCTTTTAAATTTTCGTTGATGACTAGCATCTTCAGATCCTGACCTTCTAACCCTTCCCTCAGTTTGAAACTTTTCAATTAGGATCTGATTCAGCTCTCTTGAGCCCTTAGAATCCTTTCATTCTCTCGCTTTACAGACTCCATTTCAGTTTTTAAGTCTTTTACAGTTTGTAACAACGCTGAGGAATTTGTAGCTAAATCCTCTGGTATAGGATCTCTTGGTAAATTTCATGTTTCTGTAGCTGGAGACTCCTTCTGTGCATACTCTTCCAGCTTTTCCATACCTGCTTGTTAAACTTCAGAAAAACAATTCTCTGTGGAATAACATTTAAAAATAAAATTCATCAGCATAATAATTTAATTTACTGTTTTATGAAAGCTAGTTGGGCTTCATCAAGGCCTAGTGTTTGAACCTTGGGCTCTAATACCACATGTCAAAACCCCAAATTTTCACAAAAAATTAAAATTTTGAGATAACCATAAATGCTAATACCTACGGTCTACCAACAGTTAACGGTTTGCATAAAAATAAACAGTCAAGTAATTAGTTTCACTAAACTCTAATTTAATAACTTAACAATTAATTTTTCGTAACAAGAATTAAATCTTCTTGTGTGCTATTTGCTTCAGTTTACTGATTAGTCTTTTCATGTCAAGTAGGTGGAATCTACTTTTGAATCCGGGGCTTACTTAGCAATCGTGCTAACGCAGATGAATACTGATTCTTACACGTTTACAGGTATGGTCGAACGAGTATATATTAAAAGATCTTTAAAGTGTCAGCAGTATTTTATTTGCCATTTAAAAGCTTAGTAAATAAGCTGCTAAATTCTAGACAGCTCCTGTAAGGTAAAACCATTTGGCTTCCTTCAGTTTTTCTAGTAGACAAGTTTGGAAGTAAGTAATGACAATAAATTATGTTTGCAACTCTAAACATTAGAATCTTAGTTACAAAGTATTTCTACTTTTGTCTATGTAATTTGTAATGTTATAATGATCGTTTTTATAAGTGTTTAAGTAATAGTACATTATCTTGACCGAGTAACAATTATCCCACGATTCGATTCTGCAATAAAACTTACAGTCTGATAAACTTGGACAGTATAAGTTTGATTGTATAAGTTGCAAGCCATCAAGCCTTCCTTCATAAGATCAGTGTTTTACCTATACTTTAATTTTCATATTAAACCCTAAGGTTTTAATGACTTTTGGACTCAAAAGATTCATTCCTATTCTAGTTATCTTGTTTGGTTTTATAACTACTTATTACTCAATTGACCTGGTGAATCTTTTAGTAATTTCCAATTTGAGTTGTACCTCAAAATTCATCAATGTAATGTTGCTATGAACCGTGTAACAAAAATTCCATAGTAGTACTCTTTCAAAGTTTTGTTATTCTTGGGTTGTTAGTTTTTGTGATTCCCATAGACATGCATAACTGTTGTTTGATAGACATTTAGTCTATACTTAGTTTATGATAAAAAAACGTATTCAAAATAAAATTTATAATCCTTTGCACTAATGCATTATGCCATTCATAACCTTATGACTTGTGATATTGTTATTGCAAGAGATTTACAAAGTATAAACTATAGTTTTATTACAAAGAAAACTATAGTCGTTTATTGGTTAGCAAGAACTCTCCCAATACAACATAGATCTCTTATATATAGTAAATAAAACCTTGATCTCTATATATATAAGTAAACAAGCATTAATTGATTTCTAAATAATAATAACAACATCGTTTAACAAGAAGTTATGCTATTATTCATATCGTAATTGTGATATTGTGATAACATAAGGTTTATAGTGATAATGAGTTTTATGCAAGAATGATTATCGAGCTTTTAACAAAGGTTTAAGTGTCACCACGATGGACCAACGTACCCTATAATGTTGATATTTCAAACTTACACTAACAAATGATATGGTGCAAATTATTAATGATGTCATGGCAAATTATTGGGATTATATTATAGTTTAAAATACTCGTCCCAATGATTTAATAATTGGTTTTGCTCTATGCAGCCACCATAGTCTTTGACCCACTGCGTGTTTGATTATTGGAGACCACGTGGTCATCTCCTGACCAAGTGTCGAGGATATAAAACATAGCTTGCGATCTAACCCTTATCATTGTTTCTCCGCAGTTTGCGCTAGCCCTCGAGGCTGCTCCGCTTGGCCTTTCCATGGTGGCCGTCATTCTTCCTCGCTCTATTTGTCTTGAGCCTTGATGTAATGCTGCAAGTGTTGCTAGTATGTGATTTTGAAAGCCATTGTCCATGGCTAGGTTCTCATTCTGCACATAGTGGAGATGTTCGATACCCTTGGCTCGGCGCCTGTGTAATCTTCTTTCGCTGTCTTCGTAGCTTTTAGTGTGCTTCAGTATTTGGTTACTATTCTCGTGGCTCGCCGTTGTGTGAGAGATACCCTTGCATGCTGTTAAGTTTTTAAGAAGGCAAATCCTGTAGGTGACAGTGCTTCATTGAGGCTACTCGTCGTTCTCTTATGACAGGTAAATAATACTTAAGTCCAATTACTTCGTTGTCAAATTCACTTTGTTGTTACCGTGGTTTATATTAGTATATTTAACTAACAGTATTTTATTACTTGCTTACAGGTACTCACCACTGTAAAGCTTGTTCAAAGAAGAAAAGACAATCCCCTACAAAAGTCGTGGCTCGTGGTTCGCTTCCGGGTAAGCCCCGTGGTCCAAATGATGGATTTTCACTTTGCTAGTGTTAGGGTGGTTGTTGGACTTGCCTAGGGTTTTGGAAAACCTTCCCTTGTCTTGCCACGAGTTATGTTATTGTATTAATGTTTCTATAGGCTGTAGTTAAAATACTAAAAATCAAACCCTTGCTAGGGTAGACTCGATTTATATTGAGCACTGTACTTAGTCGAAGCTTTGGCTTTACGGCCAGGTTTAAGTTTGTAGTTTTGTATTGACAGTACTGTTGTGAAACTCGTTTTGGTTGAGAGAAGTCTATACTATACTATGTGTAAAAATTTAGGGTTTCACCCTTCTTGAATGTAATGAAGTTTATTCTCTTTTTGCATTCTCTGTAAGAGTTTATAAATAAAACTTAAGGTTGATACTTACAGCCGTAACTTAATTCTTGCTTGTTTGATTGGAAATATAGATTAGGGTTTGACTTGTAAAAACCCTCGTGTTGATATAAATTATTCTTGTTATAATAATTATTTAGTTTTCTTTTTGTCCTTAAAGGACTGTGAGTAGATTATTATTTGTCCTTCAAGGGACTGTGAGTAATTATATTAAACTGGTTATTAATGGTTGCATAATTTATGTTAATTTGGTTTTAATATTTTGATACTTGTAAATGTAATAATTTTAAGGGTTTTAACCCTGATATTTATTTCTATAGATGTATGCTATTAGTAAAAGAAAAGCATTGTTTCTCTTATAAATACATTTATACAAGTTGATCAGTATTGTAATTCATTTCTGTGCATAAAATTTTTAGTTGGTTCTTTAATAGTTTTAAAAGAACTACCCTATGTTTAACCTAGGTTACTACAATAATTTAAAAATACATATAGATTACGCTCATAAAATGAGCTAGGGTTTATTCCCTTTTAACTTTTATAGAGTATTATTTCCTGTATTGTTATATTGTAAATTTGATTACTGTCACACAGTTTTCTTCAATTTGTTTTTATGAATTATTAATTTATAAACATCACTGTTTATAAATAATAATGATAATAATTATATTAATAATATGAATAATGTATCCTCTTAAGTTTATGTTGGTATTTAATTGTATAATAAATAAGATTGAGAGCAGTCTATAGTAATTGTGTCTATTTAATAAAAATATTTCTGTAAGCTTACTGAAAGAATATAAGAACTCTCCTACCTGTCAACACTCTTTACATCTATACTGTCTGTAAATGTATAAGGACAGTTTCTTATTAATAATAACTTAAGCCTAAGTTACTACTGTCCTTTAATTATTAATACTAAGAAAAAAATACTGTAATACTTATCAAGTTCTTATTTAGAGTTCAGATAGTAGCAGGAAAATTAGTTAGTACTAATGGATAAAAAAATGACTTTCTGTATTAGTTTTACATCTTTTCTTAACATAGATGATAAACATAAACATTCATCTAGTAATACTAGTTCTTCCATTTCAGTATGAGTATACAGTTTATAGAAGTAAATACTGTGTAGAAGAATGTATTATATACTTAAACATACTACTGTAAGTAAATAACATGATTCTTGTTCTTTTCTGATAATCTGATTACACAGTCTAGTTCTGATAACCTCTCTACAATCAGATTAATATTCTTTCTAGAAAACAACTAACTACTGAAAGAAAACATTTCAATACTATAAAAAAAACAGAATTATTCTATTCATTCATTTCCTATCATACTTCATTCATTTAAACACACTACCCGTGATAAAGTACGATCCGGATTACTCCAAATGGGGAAAAACACAGGTAGGATTGATCTTTCCTCAAAGTACAGATTCAACCTTGAAATAACTAAGAGATTTCAACTTAACAATTTACAGCATAACATATAATCATTCATTGTTTGTTCACACACAAATATAAACTATAACATAGAAATTAAAAGATAATGGAACCTGTTTTTAAAAATGGATGACAACATCAATGGGAGGCCGTTCCTCCCTACCAACTCCTGGAGAGTGCTCAAATAGCGGCTTCTCAGGACCCCCGAGCCTGTTTTGGTCTCCTTGGATGGAACTAGGTGGAGCAAACAACAAAGTACTAGTCCTGAGACTCAATACCAACTCTGCATACTGCAGTAATATCTTCAGCTGCAAGTTGTACTAGATCAACTTCCTGCAGTTTACCCTTCAAACACATTCCTCAAAATTTCCCTTCCCAATGAATTCCTTGAAGTGCATTCACCTAAATGATTCTTCTCCTGGAATGAGCAGCCTCGACTCTCTACATTGGGTACTTTTATTAAGATTGCCTAGGTCTTTTTGGGTTAGTTGTCATTAATTGAGCCACCTGCTCTGATCCCACTTTCTTGGGGGATCATGACCCCAAATGTAGGGAGGTTGCCACCTGCAACATCGGAAGTGTTTGAGGATGATGCCACTTGTCTTTTTGCTCTCCACCTAGTCTCCTCCACCAACTTGACCAGTACACTCTTTTTAACAACTCTCCCAAGCTGTTGTCTCCACTTTTATTTATTTAAAATTAAAATATTCAAAATTACATTCCACATCTTTGACTCTGCTGAGTCATCAGTTTCAACTTAGCATTAAATTTAACATAACGTCTTGGAATAAAATCAAAATAAAATAACATTATTTTACAAAATTGGGGCATGTGACAATTCACCATAATAACCAATCAAAACGCCAAAAGAGAAAGTGATCCATAAGTTTATTACAAGTTTTACAAATAAAGGATGGTCTTTTATATGAGAGGAGATACCAACTAACTCCTTAATAGAAAAACAATAGAGTCCCTCTCATGAAATGGTCAAAATACCAAAACCTTAACTACTTTCCCAATAGCATGATCATGCACCACTATAATGGGTGAAATAATACATAAGCAATACAAAACCACTATGGAAAGGTGGAGCAATCCATTGGATATAGTCAAAACATAAATGGGTGGTAAAAAACCTAGGGTTTTGACGCTCAAAATCCTT
Organism: Pseudotsuga menziesii; assembly: GCA_001517045.1. NCBI lineage: Eukaryota > Viridiplantae > Streptophyta > Pinopsida > Pinales > Pinaceae > Pseudotsuga > Pseudotsuga menziesii. The sequence continues at coordinate 312,612 of LPNX011075210.1, forward strand.
CCAAGTGCAACATCCTCAACCAAATGAATAGCAAGTGTGCCAAGAGATCTCCAATGGGTCGCCTTCCATCAAAAAGGTGCAAACAATGTGGAAACTCCTTCAAAAGATGGTATCAGTGAAATGAGTGAGGTCTTGAAGGAGTGATACCCCATCAAGAAAGTCAAACTATGGGTGTAAGGAGCCTTAAGGTGTGGATATTTCTTGTCCAAACATATCCCATGTGTGTCTTAGGAGTCCAAAAGTGTCAAAAACCTAGAACTCTCAAACCATTGTTCTATAAAACTCCTCATAGAGTAGCACATGCTGGAGGTTAGAAAGAATGTCCCATCATTAAGTGATAGAAGATGGACCATGAGTGCAACAACCTCTCAAATATCTATGCCAAAGCTCAAAAGAGGGTCACATGATGCCAACTCATCAACACGTGCTAGGAAACACCATCAATATCCAAGTAAAGAGGGAATGACTCCATATCTGTGTGCTTTATGGACCCACTAATGCCTCAAAATGTGTGAAGAATGAGGGAAATTCTTTAGTGTGGCTTGTTCATTACCAATATAACTCAATCCAAGCGTTAGACCGTGCAGTATGTCCAGGGCAATAGCTCTAGGAAGCCCCAACATTGTATAACCAGAAGAAACACCATCGATTATGTAAGAAACAAATGTGAAAAGGTTAGCAAGTGCACTTTTTCTAATAACTCAATGACCTACAATTAATTATCCCATTAACCCTATGTTCAACATGGAGTGACCATAATTAATCCCCTATTGCATGTTAGACCCATAAGACAAGATGCATTTCCTAAGTTTCTAAGTGAGGTGAGGGTGATGTAGTGAATGCGATACTAGTGAGAAAGTGTTCATGAATCAACTATCATAAAAATGTGAGTGTTAGGTCTACCCCTTAACTTCAAGAGCTAGAGGTTATAGATTTTCTCCTACACATGTGCCTTTAAAGGGAGTGTTTTTTCTTGAGTTACCCTTTCCTTGTGCCTTTTGTTTGTGATCCCTTTATTTATTTTTATTTTTATTTATTATTAGTCTTTTTTGGATTAGTCTCTTTGCTTTAGAATTGACTTTGATAACTTGGGACATAGGACACCTGACTTTTTTGCAAGGGGGCATTGCTCACCTATATGACATTTATAATTTAGTTACAACAACCTTAGATTACTTTAACTCTTTGACTCCAATTTAGGCATTCATACACAAGAATAATATAACACCTTAAACCATAACATATGATAAGTCAACTACAAAAATGGGACAAGATTATAATGAATGAAATATATAGTAGAACAACATGACATAAAAATGACTAGGTAAAAAGTGTGAAATGACATGCAATGAGTGTTACAACTACCTAAATCCTTAAGGATACACCTAACTCACAAGACAATACACTTATTTAAAGGAAAATATGACCACACCATTAAACCCTCATGGTCACATCCCACATAAAAGAAGGAAATTCCAATGGGTCAACAAGTATGGCATGTGCCACGACACTATCATAAATTGAAAAGGCCCCAACAATCTCTGGCACAAGCTGTTGGAGTAGGGTCCTGCAGCTACAGAAGAAGCTGCTAAGTTTAGCGGAGAGATAAGTTTTGGCGGAAAGAAGATAAGACGGAGCTACGACACCGTAGCACGTTTCCAGCTGCAGAGCAGAGCCGGAAACCATGACTTTTTGAGATAGGAAAGTCAAAGAAAGGCAACGGTACCTGAGCGACCGAGAAAGGAGAGCTCACCCACTGCATTGAAGGCAGCGGTGGAAGACAGGAGGGCTCAGCGACCCTCATAAAGAAGAAGGAGCAACGAGGCTCAAGAATTGAAGACGAAGGATAGAAAATAGAAGCGGCGCATAGTACCCATGGTCAGTGCCGGGAAGCATGGAATACTGCAGAGAGCTGTGGTGTGACGAGAAGCGGCGCATAGTACCCATGGTCAGTGCCGGGAAGCATGGAAGACTGCAGAGAGCTGTGGTGTGACAGGAAGCGACTACCTCAAGGACAGAGAGGATCGACTATCACTAATTAGGGTTTGGGTTACTATTGGGACAGGCCCACAGTGTTGTAAAAGCAAGACCTTCGGGCTGCTTATAAAAGGATGTAATTTTGCATTGTAAAGGGTTGGTTAGATAGTTAGACAGTCGTGATTGAAATAGGAAATAAGGATAAGTAGACTGTTGTAAAAGCTGAGCTCTAGTTCTGGTCTTAGCTGTAGCAATCTTACTGAAACCAGTAGCTGGCTTATAGAGTATGCATGTAATGATCCGCAGGGATCGACTGAGAGGGAAGAGTATG
>LPNX011075210.1:315122-366918 GCA_001517045.1 Pseudotsuga menziesii
GCACGTCGACATGAACAACGCTAGGTGTGCTAAGCCGTGGGAGGAGGGTATCGCAAGAAGGTGATACCGCATCGGCAGAGGAGCTGCGGTGCGCGATACCGTAGGTTGAGGACTTAGCGTTGAGCATGAGTTGCGTGTCGCACGGGGCGTGGCGATACGGTAAGATTGGGAATATTGTGGAAAGGAGGAAGTTGTGCGACGGGAGAAGAATCCGCACGACGTACGCAAGGGTAGAGACGCCGTGGCTAGAAGGGCCACGAGTGGGGAATAGATCGCGCATCGCGAGCGGAAGATCGCGCGGCGTGCAGGAAAGAGATCTCGCAGCTAGGAGAGCTGCGAGCCACCAGTAGGATTGCCATGGAACCTGGTCCAAGACGCTTGAGTCCTTGGCCAACCCATTAGAATCACTTCGGGTGAGACTTCAGGCCGCTGTGCGGTCTGTCTCCGAAAGGGCCAGTGAGCTAGGGGTGTTTTTGGTTGATTATAGTAAACCCGGGTCTGCCCATGCAATCAACACAAGCTTAGTGATCTAGCAAGATAGAAGTGTCCCTAGCAAATATACGAGAGAAAACCATATATATCTCATTTGTGGAACTGATAGATGTGATCAAAATCATAAAGGAATCGGTCATCAAGTCACCCATACATGTCAAAGGGTGACTTGTAACACCCTTCATCAAGGGGTGGAAAGAGTGGGGCGGGGGGAGGGGGGGGGTTGTCTTATATCTCATTGGAGATATATAAATATTGTATTCATGGAGCAAGGGAGTTATGATGAACAACCAAGTAGAAGTTTATGCTTGTCCAAGGGAACATAATTCCTTAAGAAGCATGAAATCAAGAATGTTATGGTATTTAATGACTTTCTCTATGTGATAAAACAAGTGAGGAAAAATGTATTAAGGGAAGGAGCAATGCAGTGCATAACCTTTGAAAGAATCTCTTGGAATTTTAATAGCTTGGACACCATGAATTTGTATCACATTTGATATTAAAGCAATAGCACTGTTGACTGTCATGGAAATGAAGCATTATATTTGGACAAGGGGGTTTTGCTGAAAAAATGGGGACCCCCATAATAGGTTTTGGATCCCTTAGTGATTACGATGGTAAGCAATATTAATGCTTCGTTAATATTAATCCTCCTACCTCGTGGCATTGATGGGAAGTGACACACTTGTCCCCTCATGAATAAGGCATAACATGCAATTCATATCAATGGATCCCTTAGTGATTACGATGGTAAGCAATATTAATGCTTTGTTAATATTAATCCTCCTACCTTGTGGCATTGATGGGAAGTGACACACTTGTCCCCTCATGAATAAGGCATAACATGCAATTCATATCACTTTTAAGTTGTACAAGGGAGCCTTTACACTTTTTCGTGCCTTAGTACCCTTCACATCCTTGCTTCTTGTTCCTAGTATGTGTTTCTTGGTGACCCACACATAGAATTGTAGTCTCAAAAGTGGGATATTTCATATTCGAATTACAATGTTCGAGGATGGTAACACTAGAGCAAAGTGGTTTAAAGTGTAGAACAGAAGCCTTTGGACAATGAAGGTGACATCCTTCATTTTCTTGAGATTAACAGAGGTAAGAGATCATGTATCATGTCAGTTGGTTTCTTGGATTCTCAATCTCATCAACTTTAGGCGTTTCTCCCTTTATACATCTAAGGGAATATAAACTATATGCTTGCATGTAGTGGATGGAAATTCTCTTATTTGAGGTTTAGGAATACGTTCCTAAGCACTCTTTTAGTCTCATTTGGATCTAGTTTGAGGTGATCTTAGACCAAGGATGGTACATAGGGCCTTTTTCTCTTTAATTGTCTTGTAGAATGCCCAACCCCTCTAATTATAATTCAACTAGTGGAGAGGTGACAACATAAATTAAAAAGATATTGCAAAGAATGAATGGAGGGTTGGAAGGTATGCAACATGATATCAAATATCTCAATGTTCATCTAGAGAAACAAGAGGTTAAATAGGAAGAAGCAGAGACTAATATGAAGGAATATAACAAGAAATATGATAAATTGACTAGTGATACTGAAATGCACTATAACATTATTCTAGGATTCGCTTGTGGCTCTTAGCCTATTGCTGGTCACCCAATTAATTAGTTGCAAACAAATTGAAGAGGAAATTATTCAATAGGATGATGTGGCCCAAAATAGAGAAACCTCATCCATAGGGTATCCAAGGATCGAACCATATTGACCAACTCATGGAAGAATCCTACAATGGGAATTGGTTTAGTTAAATCTATATTTTTATATATATTACATTTGTGTTTTATTGCTCAACCAACATGTAAGACAATCTGGTTTCAAGTTTTATAGAGAAGTAATATATTAATATTTGTTTTAAGTATGTTGTGGAAGAATGTGTTTTTTTTGCTCAACTCATAGAAGTTTTTTGTTTTTATAAAATTTTGAACTACATGTATCTAATGGCTATTTGGTTTTCCACAAACCCTCAATACAATCATATACCCATTTATAAATATGTACCACTATTGTTCCTTTTAAGTTTAGATCTATTAAGCATTGAAATGGATAAAAAAGACAATGAGACGCAAATTTGTTGGTGCTTAAAAGATCTCTAGTTAAGATGGATCTACATTGGTGTGTAGACGACGGGTTTGTGATCAAAGCGTGTGTGTGGGGGGGGGGTGTTTGTGTGTTTAAGTTGAGGGGTGTGGGACAATGTTGACATATTTATTTGGTTGCCACTATTTTTATTTTTAATTGTCATGTGTCAATGCAACATTAGGCATAAACATTTCACATATGCCTCGTCTCTGGTTGTAGAATGTATGTCTCAACCCAATGGATGAACAATGAACAAAATGAAAGCTATGGATGTGAAATGCATCACAAAAATATAAATATATGAAGAAATGCATAGAAATCAAGTGATCATGAATGCTTTCGAATTTTGTTGAGGTTTCTAAGAATTGGAGTTCATCTACCATAAGAATGTAAATGGTGTTATAGGTATGTATAAGAGTGTCGATCAAAAGTGAAAGAGATAAATTCGATATGTGATATGAAATGGGGATATGCTTCCAAAATTAACACAACTACAATACAAATATGGGTTTAATTAACCATACTTGGTGTTTTAATGATATGATCACTAATAGGGGAAAATATGGTGAATGCATTGAGGAGCAATTATTCGCTTGAACATTTGAAAATTTAATTATACCAGGCCCAATTTGCATGTATTTGTGCTCAAATTCAATGGATTCTTCTTTTTCCAAACGTCAAACTGTTGATTTTCATCCCCAGAAACAATTCTTACCAAAGCTTTCACAGATGCTTGTAAACAATAACTTGAAGTTGCATTTGGAGGTTGAGTTTACTAAGGGTTGTTTGGAGGACATGGTTGTTGAGTGATGAAGCTTCTTGAAGTTCTCAAAGTATCCATGTTGGGTGAGGAGGTGTTTTACATGTTGATTAAATATTCTAATCCATTTTACTTGAATTTCCCACCATAGAAATGGTTGTACAAGTAGAGGGTAGAATACATCTCAAATCTATACCTTCCACACATAGAACCAAGGGGAAAGGCCCATATTCTGCACGTACAATCTTTAGTAGGAAACTAGACATGCCTTTAGACTAGCCCTTGATCCATTATTGAATGGATTGTAAAGGATTGCGTGTTGGAGGTCGATAAGTTTTTTTGGTTCTCACTTGGGAAGATGGTTCTTTATGTTTTTATTTAACAACAAGGAGGAGATAGATCCAATCTTCATATCAAATCCTTATTTTATGGGGTCAAAGGGTTTGTTCCTCTCTCGATGGACTCTATATTTTGATCTATACATGGAGATTATTGTAGTGTCTATGTGAGTTAGGTTGTTGCATCTACCCATTTTCCTACAAGGTGAATCCATCCTTAAAGATACTGGAGAAAAATTGGGTCATTTTACTGACAAAGTTGATCCAAAATAAGTAATCTATTCCTATGCCATAATTTTAATAGAAATAAACTTGAAGATAGGACTTCCCGAGGCAATAAATATCAACATGCCAAGATGGAGCCATATACAAGCTCTCGATTATGAGCATATCCCATTTAAGTGAAATTTATTTCTTGAATATGTACACTTTGCAAGGAAATTCTCAAGAGCCCAAGAAAATGAGACTTATCCAAAGCAAACTCAAAACCAAAACAGTGAATTAGAGCAAGATTCATTTAAAAAGGCTTCCAAAAGGCATGGGAATGAGAAGACCAAGGGATCACATGACATTAAATGGACTCAACTTGATCCATCTACCATAAAAAATACAAGGCTCTTCAAGTTCTAAAGGAAGCAGAAAAGGAAGGGGATGACCCCCATAGTGGATCCAAAGACAATGACCCCCATAGTGGATCCAAATACAATGAAAATAATGAATGAAGAACCAATTTAGGCATGAGAAAGAATAAGAACCCCCTCATAAAAGAAGCAGGATTAAATGAAAAGGAGGTATAGGAAGAAATAGAGGAATATGAAGAAGTAGAAAAAGACTCGGAGGATGAGGAGGAGGAGGAAGAGGAAGTAGAGGTGGCAATGGAGGAATTAAAGGGCCCTCTAACAATACCTCCAATTCAACATGCACATTCATCAAAGACATGGTATTATCTCTCTCTTTTTCTAAAGTGTTGAAGAAAGGTTCTCGTTCCTCTCCTCTGCTCACAAGGGGAAGGAAATCCAACCAAGAACAAAGAGAAAAAGAAACACCGTCAAATAACTTATTGGGTTATCAGTCAACTCTTGACTCTACCATTTTTAAGGGGGAAATAACTCTCCTAAAATGACAATTGCATAAATTTTATTCATTTTATTATGTAATTAGCTTGTTAGAATTTACTCATTTACTCAAGAAGCAATGATAAAGAGTAGTTGTGGGAATCATTGTTGGTTGTCCATTTATCTCTTGGATGGAAGAATGTTAGATGTGCAAGATGGGTTTATCTCTATAGAAATTTTGGACTTTCGTACTACTTTCAATTGTTTGGATTTCTAATAGAAATCCTACTTTTTATTGTTTAAAAAAACAGAAAAAAGATTTCATCACTTAGGCCTCAAATAAACCAATCCCATTTACATGGCACAATGAATATGCATTGTCTAGTTTAACATAAACAAAGTGATTTGTCTGGTATGCTTAGATTCCATACAATATAATGATTTTACAAAAATGGAGAAATAGGAAGACATGGTCATGGAAGATGATCCATTCCAAATTTGAAATTTTGTAGGGCCTTTATTCTATGTTCTTGTTGTAATCTCATAGATCACATAGGGTTACCAATAAACATATTAAATCAGACGACATAACAGATACAAGAGACAAGAACATAGATGTAGAATAACAGATTATATTATTTCATGAGGGTCCATACAAACACAGAGCTGAACCAAGTTCTCTTCTGGCTCAACAGCCTAATATATATGATTTACAAACAATTACATGTAACTACCTATCGGTTCGGTCAACTGACATGACCTTATGCGTCCGACCTAATCTCTAATTAGTCAGCTATTCGACTTAGTCGGCTCACCAACTAGCTCCTCCAACATCTCCCCCAGGATGAAAATATTTCTTCGTCCCGAAGAAACATGGGAGGTACTCAAAAATTTTACTGTCTGAGATAGTTATTTTATTGTTTGTTTTTCATTGGCTATGCAGTCGGATGGTTGGTCGCTTCTGTATGCATACTTCAATGATTGCTTCTACTGTAATGGCCAGTTGGTGTTGAAATTATGTCCAACTTTGTAGTACTTTCTGGATGTCGATGGTTAGTGTTGTGATGCTTGATAAAGTCGACATCTTCTCCTAAATGGAAAGCTCCGCTATTCTTTCCATGTCAGGTCCCATGAATTGGCCCTTTTCTTCTGCTGTTTCTAGTAGTCTTTTCATCTGCGGGCAGATGGTATCTAGTTTCTCCAAGCTTGGTAGTGCCTATTGCACCCATTGATGTGCTTGTCCTTCCAGTCTCTGTAGTTTGGCTGTATCCAGTACGATTTGATCTTGTATTGTATTTCTCAGTGCTTCTTCAGTGCTTTTTCTCCTTTCCAATGCTTGAATCTATTCTCGAGTTTGTTGGGTCTGCTGAAATACTTGTCCGTAATAAGTAGGCCAGTCCCAGAGTACCTCTTCTGTGATGACAGATTCTTCCATGTGGTCTTGCAGCACTTTGTAAGCTTCTGAGAATGTTGTGTACTGTTGCATTAATAACCTGGATGTCTCTTCTTTCTGATATTCTTTGTTATTTTATATGTGTACTTGTAGGGTCGCCACCACACTCTCAAATAGTTGATATGTTTTTTCTAGTGGCTTGTCGGTTCTGACTTCCATCGGCCTAAGTATTATAGATTGAGCTAAATTTATGCATTTTAACAAGAATTCAACTTGTTCATTCTCAATGTCATCAATCTCCTTATGTTTGATCTGGATTCTTGTTTTTTCTTCAGTGGCCAGCGTTTCTAAGAGTTGTCCCAACTCTCCGTCCTTTAGCTTTGTTGCATCGATTGCTGTAGTCAATCCAAGTTGGCTAATGTCGACCATTGTAAAATGTGATTCTCATTGGTGTTCCTTCTTCTTTCTGTCTCTTTTTCTCTTGTGTTTATGTTGTTCTGTCTGATGTTGTGCCTGTGCATCTGCAAGTGGTAAATTATCCAGTGGTTGATTTTCTTGTGGTGGGTTTTATGGTTGTTGATCTGCAACGGTCGGTGGAACTTCTGGTTGAATTTCTTGGGTGATCTCTACAGTTGGATGTGTATCTGGGGCATTTTGTACAGAGGGTTCAGGTATAGATGGTTCAGGTACATATGGTTCTACATTTGGTAAAGGTTCTAGATTGGGAAGTGGTGGTGGATATGGTGAATGGTCGAGTGTAATTGGTGCAGTGGGGATATTGTCAGTTTGTGTCGGGTCGTCGACTTGTGGTGGTGAATCATCTAGGTCGTCAGAGAATAGGTTGTCTATCACCCAGTTGATTTCTTCCAGGTTATATTCCTCCACATCTCTTGCTAGCTCATTGACTAATGGACGGTTGCGGATGTCGACAGGGGTAAACGATGAAGTTCGTCTTGCGACAACTTGAAATGTCTTATCGGGGTTCCTCAAGAATGTCGACTTGATAATTCCCACAGATCTTGGTTTCTGGGGTATTTGTCCAGGTTGTTGGGGGAAGAGTTGCCTTGATCCACTAGCTTCAATCAATGGACATTTGGTGGTAATCCTCTGGATAGAGGTGAGTAGTTCAGGTAATTTCTTAATGTATGCCTGGAAATCACTATCCTGGTCAAACCTCTCTTTTAGGGTTTTTGGCATAACATTTTTGCAAATGTCGGCTGGGCTTATGGTGGGTATCTGTGGATTGTCTTCCTGTGTAATCTGGTTTGGAGATGGGGCTGGAGGTGTAGAAACTAAATCAACAATGTTTTCAGCCATCGAAGTGTTTGTACTTTTTACCTTTTTCGATCGACCTTGCTATGCTCCTGACTCGACAAAGTGTCTAAACTACGTCTCGACTGAAACTTTGTTCGCTACAGCATATTCTATGATGTCGACGGCCGTAGCTACTAGTTCGTCTTCATCTTTCGATTCTGAAAGGATCAGCTTGCGCTTCCCCTTCCCCTTTGTCTTAGTTGCCTTTTTTCTTGCGGCTGCTATTTCCCTTGCTAGTTTTCTGATTTTGTCTTTAGTTATAGCGTATTCTGGGTTATTAGATTCAATGTCTTCCTCTAGTCCTTCTCCTCCCTCATGTTTGCGAACTGGACTAATAATTTTCTCAGCTGGTTTGGTTACCTGCTACTCAGTTGGTGTACTTCCCCTTTGGGTCGTTGGTGGTATGATTGCTAATTGTAGTCTGTTGGTGTCTTCTGCTGGTGTTTCCTCCGAAACGAAGGTGCTGATATGTAATCAGAGTTCATAGTCCTCTTCCTTCTCCTGGTTTGTCAGTGATTCTTCAATTGCTAGGTTTATTTCCTTAGCCTTTGCTGGTATGGATAACTTTGTGCCGTATTGTCGAGCTAGCTCGTTGAAGATCTCTTTGACTGTTGGGTGATAATCGAGAGGATTTGCTTTTGCTTTTGCTCCCTGCATATACCAAACTGCAGTGTGGTCGAGTTCTTGTTGGATGTGTGCTATTTTTGGTAGACTTCGTCGGATGTTCTGAGGCACCCTCCATCTGGTCATCTGTATTTTTAGGTTTTGGAACCAATTTTCCAACAGTACTTTTCCATTTGATAATTCTTTTAATGTTCCAATCTGCACAAATGGATTGAACCTCCACATGTGGAATTTTGTTGGTTCTTGGAACTGCTTGTCCCCGACTGGGCACAAGTGGTACATCACTATCCAGAGTATCAGAGACGGGAACCTTATAATTTCGGCCGACTCCTAACACTTCTCACAGATAGTTTTGAGCACGTCGGTGACATACTGAGCCCATCTGTACACTTTTCCCGTGTATGCTATTGTGTCTATCACTTCTAACATATCCATCTTCAGCTCACTCCCTCGTCCTGTAGGGATGAGCCCTGTTGCTATGATTTCGGCCACAATTTGTGGCGTTCGGGCTTGTATCTGACTGATCATTAGCCCTTTTGAGTTTTTTCCTGATGGCGTTCCTGTTAATTGTTCTACTGGTCCTTCTTTTATGCCGACAGGGACTGGGTTGCCTTGGTTTGAGAGACCCGTTGGCTTGTATATGACTTCGCCAGAGATTCTACTAGTTTGTCGAAGTAAAATTTCCCATTGTGGTAACGACTGATAATGAGTTTTACCGCTGTTTATTTCGTTCCTCCAAAACTCTCCATGAACGGTGTGTTCATGTAGTTCATCATGGAATTGTGGTTTATCTTCTCTGCTTCTTGTGTCGGTTTCTTGTCGACATAGGCCCATTCTTTGATTTCGGCCCAAGTTTTCACACATGAGGTTTCTTGTACCTTGGTGTTCTTGATGTTTCTTAGCCTTCTCATAAATGGGGTTTCAGCGGATTGCAGTTCCTTTGTTTTTGCGGCTGCAGCTCTGGTTTGCTTTGGTTCCATCTCGTCGGTCTCTTGGTCGGCTTTTTTTACAGGTTCTCATTTCTCAAATTTGTGACTGCTGAATTGTTCTATCTCTTCAAAATACGGTGAATGATCTTTTTCTGGTCTAATATTTATAGGTGGAGTGGGTGATATTTCTGTCGATGGATGTATTAATGGTGGAAGTGATGGTCCAGCATGGTCTCTGGTGTTTGCGTTAATGGTGATTTGATTTTGGCGCTCCTTCTGACCGTAGTCATGAAGGCGTGATTTGAACTTCGGGGTCGTTGGTCGATGTCGATCATGCGAGCGGTCGATGGTGGTATGTCGATGGGTTTGATGTCAGTTGTTGAAGAGCTGGTTATTATATCTTACAAGATTTCCTATCACCCTGGGTTATGAGTGTTAGTTCTGTTTTGTTGTTTTTAATCTTTTTGAACTTTTATAGTTTTTGTCTAACAGTTATGGTTATTGTATTTATGTTTTTTTTTTGTACTGTTTTAGTCGTGCACCATTAACAAGTTTCCGAAATATTATGCCTTGTAATGTCCTTAGTCGGACTGATCCATTGGCATGAATCTCTTCGACAACGTAAGGTCCCATCCATTCTATATGTAACTTTTTGGGTTTTCCTTTTACTCGACTGTTGTATAGTAAGGCGAGGTCCCCTATTGATAGATTTTTGTTTTTGATATTGTGATCATGCCAAACCTTCTGCTGTTGTTTTTGGATTTCTTGATGTTGTAGAGCAATCAGTCGGTGTTCTTCTAGCTTGCTTAATTGCATCAGTCGGTCCTTCCTGCCTTCTTCGACATCGACATGTAAAATATCCGCTATGATAGGTGTTTGCTATCGAAAATGTAGTGGAACAACTGCTTCTTGTCCATAGACTAGTCAGAATGGTGTTTGGTCTGTCGAATGCTTGTATGTTGTTCTGTAAGCCCATAGTACTATAGGTATCTTTTAGTCCCAATCATCTTTGTCGGTATTGCAGGTTTTTGTTAGACCCCTTGTTAATGTTTTGTTGAAATCCTCTATTGCTCCATTCGACTGAGGGTGATAAGTTGTACTACGTCGGTTTTAATTTTGAACTGGTCTGTTAGTGCTTTGATGGTTTTGTTAATAAAGTGTGAACCTTGGCCACTGATTAGGGTTATTGGGCACCCAAATCTAGTAATTATATTTTCGTAGATAAATTTAATAGCTATCTCACTGGAAAATGTGTCGACTGGTTTTGCTTCTGCCCACTTGGTTACATATTCTACTGCGGTTATTATGTACCTTGCACCTGTTCTTTTTGCTGGTACCGAGAATGGTCCTATGAAGTCAATGGCCCAAATTTCAAATGTCAAACTTGGGTTTACTAATATCAAGGGCATTTCTGTACTAGGCAGAGGTTGACCCAGTCGTTGACATCTATCGCATTGGCTCACCACCTTTTTACAATCTTTGTATAGTGTCGACTGCCATAGCCCCGACTGTTGGATTTTCTTGGCATTTGTGTTTGCTTGAAAATGTCCTCCGACCGGTCCATAGTGTGCTTCATACATGATATTATCTCTTTTATGTTCGAATACGCATCTTCTGAGGATGTCGTCCAAGCCCATTTTATATAAAAATCCATTTATGAGGCTATATGGTGCAACTTTCATGGCTAAGATTTGTTTCTTTTTCGTGCTCATGCCCTCTGGTGCTTAACCACTTTCTAAGAATTGAGCTATTTCCTCTAATTCTGCTGGGATTGCTTCTATTCAAAATAAGTGTGCATTTAGTAGGTCATCTTTGACTCCTGTCGGCTCCTCTCTTGTGTTGATTCGTGACAAGTGGTCGGGTTCGACATTTAATTTTCCTGGTCTAACAACGACTTCAAATTCAAATTCTTGGAATAGTAGTAGCCATCGATAAATTCTCCCATGGTGTAAGGGTTTGTTTACAAGGTATTTTAATGCTTGGTGGTCGGTATAAAAGATGAAAGGGTTGGGTAGTAGGTAATGTCGATACTTCTGTAGTGCAAAAACCATTCCTAATGCTTCTCTCTTTGTTATCGAATAGTTTCTTTTTTCCCTATTTAGTTTTCTGCTACTGTAAACTATGGGGTAATCCATTCCGTCGTCCCCTGGTTGTGTTAAGATCGCTCCTATTGCGAGGCTTGATGCGTTGATGTGCACGTGGAATTTGATCGACCAATTTGGGAACCTTAGGATGGGTGCCTCGACTTGATTCCTTTTTAGTGTTTCAAATGATATGTTACATTCATCTGTCCAGTCGAACTCCTGATATTCTCGTAATAGTTCTTCCAATCGATAAGTCATATTTGAATAGTATCTTATAAATTTCCTGTAATATCCTGTATGACCAAGTAGTGCTCTGACTTGTTTTGGGTTCACTGGTGGTTTTAAGTCGAGGATAATTTTTTATTTTTGCAAAGTCGAATTTGATGCCTTCTTTGCATACAATGTGTCCTAATAGTATCCCTATAGGAGTTAGGAATATGCATTTCCTTATGTTCAGAGATAGTTGGATTTGTCGGCATCGTTCTAACATGAGCCTTAGCCATTTGTAGTGATCTTTCAGCATAGAGTATATTGTCCAATCATCGAAGTATACTGCCATTTTTTTGTAGATATATTCTTGAAATGTTTTGACCACAATTCATGAAAATACTGCAGGTGCGTTTTTAAGACCAAAAGGCATAACTCTGTAGGCAAATGAGCCAAATTCACCTACAAATGTTGTATTTTTCTAGTCTTCTTTGGCTATTGGTACTTGGTTGTAACCTGAGAATCCGTCTGTAAATGAGTAGCATTCATGTCCTGCGAATTCATTTAGGATTTCATCTACATAGGGTGTTGGGAATGGGTTTGTTAAGGTGACTTTGTTTAATTCTCTGAAGTTGACACAGATCCTTAGCTTTGTCGGGTCGTGTTTCTTTGGTTGCACAACTATTGGACTTGCCCATTTCGATTGATCAATAGGATAGATAATTACTGCTGCAAGCATATTATCAATCTCTTTCTTGACTATCTCTTTGTATTTATGAGCTAATTTATATGGCCTCTTCTTTACAGGTCAGACATCAGGTTTAATGTCGATCTTCATTTGACCCATTTCATGGACTAGACCTTTGAGATCTTTTAGTCTCTAGTGAATACATCCTGGAATTATTTTAGTAAGTTTACTATTTTGGTTGTTTATTCTTCACTCTAGTAATCGCCAATTTTTGCCATTTTTGGTCAATCATCATTTGATATGTCAAATTCTTTAGTTTTCACTTTGGCATCTAACTATTCTGGTGCTTTGGTTTCATTGATCGGTCAGATCCCTTCTTTAAACTGTGAAAATGTAGTAGGAAAATCAGCTGCAATCATTAAGTCAGTATCTTCTTTGTCGACTGTCTTGACTTTAAGTACTGTGCGAATTGGTTTTGTTGTTTTTGAATGGTATGATTTGCATCGAAAGCTTTTCCCTTATGGATTTTTGTTTTCCATTTGTAGTCTTGTTGACTGTGGTATTGTCTTGATTTGTATGTTATTACATGTTATTGTCGGTCATAATTGTGTGTTAGGGTGTTGTTCCTGGTCTATTCTATAAATGATTTGATTTGTTTTGCAGTTTCAACTAACTTTTCGTTTTGTGGTATAAAGCTGAAGTCTTTGATGAAGTTCTCTCTAAGTTCATTCCATTGAAATGTTTCACCCCATGCTTCTTCCATTTTGTACCATTTGTTTGGTAAGTCGGATAGCGTCGATGGAAACAAGTGTGGCCATGTACGTTCGTCTTTGTACCCAGGTCTTTTCCACTCTTTTTCGCATGTTCTTATGTGTTCTTCTGGGTCCCGCCCTTGGATGAACATAGGTATTTGGGATTGTTTGGTTAGCCTTTTTCCTCCAAATATTTCTACAAAGTAAGTCGAAGTTGTTGTTCATGTCTGCAATCTTGATTGATGGGTATCCCACCATCTAGCAGCTTATGCTGTGAAGGTTTCTACTAGGCTTTGTAGTGGGCCATGTTCACCAATGTTTTTAGATACTTGTTCTATATGCATAGCTGGTGATTCTCTTTCTTTGTATTTTGGGATTTGTTTGATACTTACATTTGTTGGTTTTAAGGTAGGGTATTTCCTGCTTTTCTTTTCGAATATTTTTGGGATGATGGAGACTAAGAAACATTGTTGGACTGGTTTCTTCTGTACTGTTTGAATGGTCCAACAATCTCTTGCTTGTGTCTCTTAGTTTTTGACTTCCCAATCATATAATTTTGCATCTGAGTTGTATCCTACTGAATCTTGATTGCCTAAGTGAATTTCACCATAGACATTGGGTTATGTGTAGTCTTCATTATTTTGTATTTGATATAATTGCCGGATGTCGACTTCTTCATCAATAGGTTCTATCCAAGGTTCTCCTTGGGATGGATGGATAGGTACTATGACTTCTGTCCATTCCCCTTTATTTTTATCCTTTCTTTATCTAAAGACATCGATGCTTTCATTTTTCTTCCCCAAGGTCGGCTTACTAAAGCTGGGAAGGAACTAGATCCTTCCTTAGGGTCAATAATTTCAAAGTTGACTTTGGTCGATATTCCTTTTATTGTCGTATCAAGATTTCTCCAAACTTCGATAGGTTCGATCAGACCTTGGTCGGTTAATTTGATGTATATTCCTGACTCATATAGTCGAGGTCTACCCAATTGTTCCTTAGTGTCACGAGTCGTAATGTTTACTTGTGAGCCGAAGTTGAGTACAACTTGTCGGACATGGTATCCTTCAATTTCTAGGTCGACAAGTAGGTTGGAATCACTTTTGTCCTTTTGGTTTAGACTGCAAATGTTTTTTGTTTGTTTTTTTGTATTATTATTATGCTTTATTTTGTACAATAATTCAATGAATTAAGATACCGCTTTATCATCTTGTATTAAATGTACTAATTCTTTAACTGTGCTTTATCGACTATCATCAGCTTCTTCTTATCTAGCAAATTCTTTAAATATATTCATTGCGTCTTTATACAATTGTTTTTGTTTAGCTGGGTTAGGATAATCGTTTTTTCTTTTATTTTACTTATGCGTGGATTATCACTCCCAAATTTTGTCCCTTATCGGGTTACTATATGCAGATTCTTCGTATTGATTACATCATGTTTTTGAACGCACGACAAGACATTAACATTTTTCTTTTTATTGATTTTATCAAGCATAGTAGGGCAATCCTCTAATGAGTGATCGCCAACTCCACAGCTAGTACAAAATTTTAAATCGGTTCTATCCTTGTATGGGCAGTTTGCATATCGATGACCTTCTTTATAGCATGTGAAACACTGGATGGGACGACATGGTCGGTTGTCACAATTCCCACAGAATCAACCTTGACCTCCATATCCTCCATGACGGTTGTCGAACCGGCGCTCATATCGACGACCTTCATATCTTTGATTATTCTGTTCATTTTGATCATTACTTCACTGGTTGTTATTGTTGTTTTGCGCAACTGCGTTTGTTTGGTAGATTGCTTGGTAGTTTTGTCGATTCTTTAAGTTTAAGTGGCAGTCAACCGTGGCGTGAATTTTTACTTCACAGTGCACACCAAGATGCTTTGCCATTTTTCATGTTATACGGGCAATATTTCGTTGTGTGTTCTCCATGTTCTTGGCAGATGTCGCAGAAACAATTTGTCTGAACAAATCGAACCTCCTGTCGACTTATTTCTTGTTGACAGTTATCTTTGGCGTGTCCGGCCGTTGAGCATTTTGTGCACCAGACATCCTGATTCTTAAGGTTCGGCTCTTTCAATTATTTCTGCATGATTTCTAGTTGTTCTTCCAGTCTAGTATCCGTGGGATATGCTGGGAAATCTTCGTCCATCTCCACTTGCAGAGCTTTAGTAAGTGCATCTTCGTATGTTTTAAACGTCTCCAAGCTTATGTGCCATCAAATTTTCTGTGATAGACCTACAAGAAACCACTGAATTAATAGTTGTTCATTAATTACGTAATCCAGTTGGCTAAGGAGGTCTTTCCAACATTTGTCATACTCTCGGACAAACTATGCTGGCTTTTGCGATGTTGTTTTCAACTTTTTAGCTGCCAGATGTTTTGCATCTGGAGTTTTAAAGAAGGACAAGAATTGTGCTTTAATTTCTGCTTTAGATGCTTGAGGGGTTCTCTCAGTAAAGGTCATGTACCACGTTAGTGCTCTTTTCCTCAAGGCACCATCAAACTGTACCATATGTCGATCTTCATCTGTAACCTGATTTGCCTCCCATGCCGACTCACAGACGAACCAATGTCATCTAGGATTTTCATCACCCTCGTATAGAGGGATATGCACTGATCCGTGACCCATGTTAGAATTGTTGTCACTATCTCCTCCAGGAGGTGGTGGTGGTGGGGGTAGTGGGATGTTTTGCTTGTCTCTTTGTGCAGAGCTGTTATCGACGAAACTTTCGTTCCCATTGATCATTTTGTTTGTTGTTTCTTCTCTGGCAAGCAGTCAGTTCAAGTCGACTTCTTCTGTCTATGTACAACTGCACTGATTTGTCTGCAGGTTTGACTGTTTTGTATTTTCCAAAGCTGTATTTGGCGGGGGGGTGCTTCTTCATGTGTCAGGTAAAGTAAGTGGATACTTCGGTTGGAAGGGTACGCCTGAAGCGTGACTCAGTTTCCTTCCTCCAGTCGACGGATCACTAGATGATTATCATCATTTACCTCATCGTCTAGTCGACTCCATATACCAAACTCACCAGCTCTTAGTATTAGGTCCTCTTCGACAATGGCTTGCATCCTAGTACTCGGATTCGTTGGAGACAGAGGTCTTATCTCATGGGGAACTTCTATTTGGAGAGATTCACGCTGCTCTATCCACAAATCTTCTTCCATGGGTTATGCTTCTTCATCCACGCCTTCTTCCTCTTAGTCATGACCCAACTCTAGAGGATTTCTTTCCTGGTATATCACCCTAGTATTAATTCCTCTTTGCAGTGCTATAGCCCTTTATCTTCTTTCTTCCCTTCTTTTCAGCCTCTTGTCCCTCTCTATTTTCTGTAAATCTGCCGTACCTTTTTGTGTCACTGTTTGTTCAATTTCCTCTTTAAGTTGACTTTTTATTGCTGGTGATGGTATCTCCTTTTAGTCAACTAGAATCCTCTTCACTTTACCCTGACATACGACCAACTACCCCCCCATAGCCTACCCGACGATTTAGAAAAGCTCGGATAGTTCTATCTACTTTCTTAGGAAATATTCCCACTCCCTTTCAGCAATGAATTTCTCCCACTTTTTTGGTTTCTTTGTCCAGTTAGAATTTGGTGGAGGTTCGTGTAGTGATGTATGAGGTTCTACAATATGACCCACTCCTTTTTCTATCAAAAATTTGAATAGTAGGGTCGGTAGGGAGCACAGGAACTGCTCGGTAGGGTCTGTATAGAATTTTTTATGATTGGTTTCTATCGAATTTATTTCTTCTATGGCTTGATCATCATAGAATTCATTAGTGATATTCTCAAACCACTTTGACAGGTTTGTTCGTCCCCCTCGAATCAGTTTCTCTAGCAGCTCTTGGTCCTTAGTTGCTTTTGGCTTTTTCATCCAGAATTTTTTTCAAAAGATGGGGTATCAACTCTACGAACTTCTCATGAGTTTCAATGAAGGATCCCTCCTTCACCTGAGTAGTGGTTAATTTGTTTCTCCTCGCGTAATTATGCAAATAATTTGCTATCTTACGCTCCCACCAGTTCTTAATCTCCTATTCTGATATCGTCTGCTTATAGTCATCTTAGATATGTACTACCGGCAACGAAACCAATGTTGTAATCTCACAGATCACAGAGGTTTACCAATAAACATATTAAATCAGACAGACATAACAGATACAAGAGACAAGAACATAGATGTAGAATAACATATTATATTATTTCATGAGGGTCCATACAAACACAGAACTGAACCAAGTTCTCATCTGGCTCAACAACCTAATATATATGATTTACAAACAATTACATATAACTACCCATCGGTTCGGTCAACCGACACGACCTTATGCGGTCGACCTAATCTCTAATTAGTTGGCTATTCGACTTAGTCAACTCACCGACTAGCTCCTCCAACCCTAGTAGTGAGCTTGTGTTTTTTCCATGTATCAAATGCAACAAAGACAACATACTAAGTTGGGTCATGAAAAATTGTCAATGCAACAAAATTCCATTCTATGGGTTCAATTCATAATGTTAGTGTATGTAAGAACATGTGATATGATACAACATTATTTGCCATGTTGGAACAATGCATATTGTTCACTATATGTGTAACCTACATATATTACTCTCATGAACTATGACATTTTTTGTGGAAACTCCCATACTTGGTTAGATTCTCTATTGAACTTCTCATCTCAAATTCAAACTATTATAGACTTGCTAAACATATGATTTCATTCAAAATCAAATATTATCCCCAACAACTATATATAGTTGAGGAAACTTCTTCTTAATATGCCATATTATGTATTATTTCATGACATAGGGAAATTTTCCATTTAACTTGATTTGATAAAGTTTCATCGTTCCATCTATGGTCCCCTTGTCTTTGCATTGTATCAATTTCTCACTATACACCATAATCAAAAGCAATTTCTTCAAGAAGTGGCATGACAAACTCATTGTCATCTCTTGACATTGATTACTTGTACAAATTCACACACTTTGTATTGAACACTAGATATATTCCCATTTATTGGTAAATCTAACTTGGATGATATATATCAAATATGCACAATGATGGTGATGGGTCATATTTAAGTGAATTATTTTTTTAGTTCTCCTTGTTGAATAATTCTTTCTAAAGACATGTATGGGCTTTGTCTTCTACGTGAAATTGGTGATTTTTGCAATGTTGAGTGTGTTTACACTTACGTTTATATTAGCATTTTTAATGCAAGTTCTTGAACTTGATCTTAGACTTTATAGATGTAGACAATGAACCTTGTTAAACTATATAGCCATGTGTTGCAACAAAATGGTTATTACCTTGAGAATGTAATCAAGAATAAGTAATGGGTCTTTGGGCAAGAGTCGAAGGCATACATAAAATGGTGAAGCTTCTATTCCAGTTTGTGTTACATCATTACAGTTATGCCTCACTTATAGGATGATAGTATCCAAGTCTTTAGATGCATATGACTGAAATTTTGCAATAATTAAACAATGGTGTGATTTACTTATGTCGAAACATAACAAAACTTACACATTAGAGTGTATAGTGCCCCTACAAAGATCACACAAAGTAAAATTATTATTTCAATTTCATTATAATTTTGACACACAAATCTATCTTTGGTAGCATTTACTTATTATGATGTATTATTTTACTAACTAAAACTTATATATCAAAGTGTATAGTGATCAGAGTGTATAGTACCTGTGCAAAGATCACAAAATAGTAATTTTTTATTATTTTAATTCCATATAAATATTGACATAAAAATATATTTTCTTTCAGATATTCTAGTACAATATACCTTAAATCTAATGAGACCACTTTTCATTGACCATTCTAATGCTTCTATCTTTCTTCCGATCAATTATAATTTTTGAGATCTTATTTGGCCTTTAATTTAGGGGATGTACACTTACAAGGCGATTTTGTAATGTTTGATGTTAAAGTTAATTGCATATATTTATTTCTTTTAGTGAGGGGATGTACACTTACAAGACGATTTTGTAATGCTTCTATCTTTATTCCAGACCAATTAGAATTTTTGAGGTCTTATTTGGCCTTTAACGGGATGCATACTTATAGGGCGATTTTGTTATGTTTGATGTTAAATTTAATTGCATATATTTACCAAATGTGGAAGTAATGCTAGCATTATTTCTTTAATTGAGAGGATGTACACTTACAAGGCGATTTTGTAATGTTTGATGTTGAAGTTATTTGCATATATTTACCAAATGTGGAAGTAATGCTAGCATTATTACTTTTAATGTCAGCCATGAAGATTGCACTCTCGTGCACTCTTATTTTTTAGTTGATGGCATGCGAACCATGTGTGGTTGTTGCATGCTTCCCATCTATTGCATGTTTCCCATGTATGCATGCTTTGGTAGTTGCACCACCACATCCTACCTATCCGTCTTCTATATCTCGATCTGAAAAAGATGAAACTATCTTCTATATCTCGGATGCGGAAAGGCTAATACTCAATCTCGACCTGGAAGGATAATAAGTGGGATGCTTTCACTTTGAATTCTCTTATGCTGCCCCCATCCGTTCTTCTCCTACCTATGTGTATACCTCTATCTTTGGTGCTTCAACTTGGTTCACTACTGCTACTTTATCTTTGGTGTCTATTGCTACTGGATCTTTATTTGTGTCTAGAATGAGATCTCCAATGAAGAATGGATCAGAAACAAGAGATAAACCCACATTTGAACTAGTCCATGAAATCATTTGCACAAGTCATACCAACCCTTTGCCTCGTTCTAAAGCGAGTAGTCGCATAACTTCCAAGTTTAAAGCTAGTGTCTTTTTTATTGAGTGTTTCGATCATTGCCAACACGCCTCTTTCATCTAAGATATCGATTCTGACACACTAGCTATTCATGCAAGGGGCCTGACTATAATAACTAGACTATATAGGAAATTGACTAATAGATTGCTAGAGAATTCAACTAGTTTGTTATTCTTACCTTTGCTTCTAGTGTACTTGCAAGTGTTTCTCTCACTTTTTAAGTTGTTGGTCCCTAGTCACCTTCGCATTGGTACCTACATCAATAGATCTCACGTACTTTTCAGGTCTGCATTAATTTTCATCGGTCTTCATAAAAACTGCATGATCTCTCTCAACAATGCCTTTTTCACTTGCTTCAGACTAGTCAACGAACCATGTGCATTACAACAAATAAAACCTAATAGTCCTATTATAGAGAGCCTATAACATTCTCCATATATCTAGCAAGGGAGAGGAAGAGTCGCTTCAATCAACAGGTACCAGAAACGTGATGGAGGTCTATGTTTCTGAGACAAAACACTGTAGAAATGAGGATGGGATGAAAACCGTCGTTTTCCATTGTCGGTTTCGTTTCTAAAGCTAGAAAATCATTTCTTCTGAAACACAACGTTTCTCCCAGCAATATATGCATAAACGTTTTTCATTTCTTAGTGAACTTGTTCTGTATTTTATGGTTTAGGATTTGAATTTAATTTTTGGATAATTGGGTGGCATGGTGAGTGTGATGATAGCATAAATGTTCACTGGCCAAAATTGAATGTCCATTAAATGTTGTGCAGCTCTGGAAACTTGGAAAAGAAGTTTACCATTGCAACACTGTTTGGACTTTTAATTAAATCCTAGTGTATTTTGAAGTTTGATACCTTCTTTCAGGTCATTGCCAATTTTTGCATTGAACTGAATAGAACTGGGTGGAGTTGGTCGCCTCGAGTTCGAGCCCGGAAGCCCAAATATTACACATGATGTACCTTTTTATTATTATTTAAAATCATGTTTTTGCAATATTCAATGTTATTCCTCTATTTTTAAAATTATGTTCAACGACAGTATTTACTGAAAGTTTTTGGTAGTTGTTTGTTTTCAATGGCACATTCATGGACTTAAACTTACTGAGAAGTAATCCACATCCTCTGTATGAATTCACGAAGATAACGCTCTATTTAGCTTGATATATGTTTGAATTGTTGAATAATCCTTCGGGATTACATTGTAAATAATATTTCAGTTATTAGTTAGTAAATTCTAGTTAATAATCTCATTATTTAATTATAGATAACGGTTTTGATTTCCTTTATATGTAACACTCATCTACGTAATAAGATATTGATTTGCTGAGGTTCTTTACAGTATGTGTCAATGGTATAAGAGCAAGGAAACGAAGCATTGGTGAGAAAGAAGGAGCGAGCAAAGGAGATATCACCAAGAAAGGAGAGTTTCTTAGTAAAGATTGTGGAAGAAAGACTGCACATAAAGGAGAGACTGCACCTAAATTGTTCCGACAATTGTTTTGAAGAATTATTTTATTATTTTTTAAGAAAAAAAAGGAAGAGAGTTGCCATTTATATTTGCATGCAATTGTTTCTTTAAATTAATTATCAAATATTTGGGGAGTTCTTTTTAGAAAATAAAAGTTTTTAAACAACCATTTATATTTGAGTGCAAGGTTTTTCAAATTGAATTATTAAACCTTTCGGAAATCTTTTTAGAAGATAATTTTGTTTTAAAGAGCATTGGATGAGAAAAGAATATATCAGACTGTAATTTGTACACAAAAAAAAAATTACTACACAATAAATTTCAATGAATTCTTTAATTTCAATTGTTGGAGTTATTTTGTCTAGAAAAGAAAATTATCATGAATGGTTTTGTAAAGTTAAAAATACCCTTATTTTTAATGACACGTGGGGTGGAATTTGTGAAAATGAGAATTTGGAAGATAAGAAAGATGGAGATGCAATAGATGAAGTGGATAAAAGTGCATCGGTACCACCTACTAATACCAAAGAGTTAGCATTATGGAAAAACAAGGATAAGAAGGCGTATGCCTTGATCATTGCTTCAGTAAGTGAAGAAGTAAGTAGACATTTAGTTTCTAGCAAAAGTGCTTGGGAAGTATTAAAGAAACTAAAAGATATGTATGATTCACATTCTGAGCTTGAAATCATACAATTGTTGATGAAGTTATTTAACTTAGAATTAAAAGATAATGATCCAATGAAACTTGCTTATGAAATTAGAGCCATTTTCCATGATATTGATGCAATTGGTGTAAAAGTTGACATTCAACTTACTGCATTTATTAAAGCTATATATACTACCTATACTCATTATTTAGAATCACTTCAGGCTAGTGGCCAAATGAAATCTATGACCTTTGAAACACTTGTTGAGAAAATTGCAGAAAGAGAGAAAGCATTTGGGAAGAAGGAGTCTAAACCTAATGAAGAAACTTTGTGTCTTGCACAAAAGGACATAAATCAAAAGAAGAATTTGCAAAGGATGAAAATAGAAGCAGAGGTCGAGGTAGAGGACAAAGAGGACATTATAGAGGAAGAGGGGGGGGGAGATTTAATCAAGGAGAGAAACAATGTTATAGATGTGAAAAAAATGGTCATACTGCCAGTTATTGTAGAACTTCATGGGAGAAAATTGTTAAGAAGAAAGAGCAAATACAAGATAAAGGAAATGATAAAGGTAACCCTTCTGAATCTGCACATTATGTTGTTGCACATTGTAATCTAGGAATTGAAGAAGCTTTTAGTACCTCGTTTTCTTGGAAGGATATTTGGTTATTAGAAACTGGAGCCACATGCCATATGACATTTATAAAAGATTTGTTTGAGACATTTAGTGATCAAATTGATGGGGTAGTACATTTGGTAGATAAGTCTCAGTTAAAACCTTCAGGAATTGGTTTTGTTAGACTGAAATTATTAGGACTTGCTGATTACATATTTTCCAATGTTCTTTATGTTCCACACTTGAAGAGAAATCTAATATCTTTTGTGCAAATTAGACAACAAGATCACTCAATACATATGTTTGATGGTATCATTGAGATTAGAAGAGCTTATAATAACGTGATTGTAATGACTGGAGTGGAAGATAACAAACTTTTAAAGTTGAATGGTACATCATCCAATTCACAGAATTCTGCAAATTTGGCTCAGCATAATAGTAATTTATCTTCCAGCTTGTTATGGCCTACTAGATTTGGTCATATTAATTATGACAGTCTCAGGATTATGAAACATAAAGGATTTCAAGGGCTTCCTACTATTCCAAGACAAATTTCCCTACGTGGTGCTTATATTTTAGGCAAGCATAGTAAACAACCTTTTCTTGATTTTATGTTTCGAGCCTTAAAAAAGCTTGGTCTTATTTACTCAGATTTATTTGGACCCATGCCTGTTCCATCAGTAAATGGTAACAAGTATATACTAACTTTCATTGATGACTTTACAAGGATGTGTTGGGTTTATTTATTAAAAGCAAAATCTCAAGCTTTTGATACATTCAGAAATTTTCATTTATGGATTAAAAATGAAGCTCAACTCAATATTGGAACCCTTCGAACTGATAACGGTGGTGAATATACATCTCAATATTTTGAAAGATATTTGTAGGAGAATGGTATTAAACATCAAACAACTATTCCTTATAATCCACAACAAAATGGTGTGGTAGAATGTATGAATACGACACTCTTGAATATACTAAGATCAATGATGTTTTTTAAGAATGTTAAGTTAATGTTTTGGGGAGAAGGGGTTCTTTGCGTTGTCTACATTAATAATAGATGTCCTTCTATTTCACTACAAAACAAAACACCTTATGAAATGTTGCATGACCATCTTCCAGCTGTCAAGCATTTTAGAATTTTCGGTTCCACATGTTATGCTTTGATTCCTGAGCAACAAAGACATAAATTGGGAGCAAGAAGTCGAAAGTGTATTTTTTGGGATATTCTAAGACTTTTAAACCTTATTGATTGTATGATGAAGATAACAGGAAGTTTAATGTTTCTAGAGATGTTGTATTTCTTGAATTTGAGAAAGATGCACTCACTATCGATAAACAACTTGCTCAACTTGATAGATTTCATTCTAAAAAAATCTATCATGAAATGGATAATGAACTTCCAAATATTGAAGTGGGGATTCCTGCTCTAAGTCAATTTTTGGAATTTCCTTCTATAGCAACAAGTTCTTCTAATGCACAAGTTGATGATTCTAATGCACAAGTTGATGAAACAAAAGATGAGATAGTTGATGATATTGTTAATAGAATGGATAAATTAAGTATCATAGATAATGCATAACCTGCTCTTAGAGAAGAAACAGAGCAAACACCACAACAAGAAGTTCATAGATCGATATGGACTATGACATTTCCAAAAAGGTATGATGATTTTGTCACATTAGATTGTGAATTAAACTTTCATGCGTTTGATGAACCTGCATCTTTTCAAGAAGCAGTATCTAGTGATGTATGGAAAAGTGCAATACAAAGAGAGTATTATGCTCTCATAAAAAATGGAACTTGGAGGTTGGTGGACCCTCCAATTGGAACCAAACCTATTGGTTGCAAGTGGATATATAAAAATAAGTATAAAGCAGATGGCTCACTTGACAAACACAAAGTGAGACTTGTAGCAAAAGGGTATGCACAGAAAGAAGGTGTTGATTACACATAAACATTTTCTCCTACAGCTAAATGGGGCACTATTCGAACTTTGTTTTCATTAGCAGCACAAAAGGGATGGAAAATACATCATATGGATGTGAAAAATGCCTTCTTGAATGGAGGCTTGAAAGAAGATGTTTATATGGATCAGCATGAAGGCTTTGCTATCAAAGGTCAAGAACAAAATGTATGCAAATTGGTTAAATCTTTATATGGTTTGAAGCAAGCAACCCAAGCATGGTATGAAAAGTTAATTGAACATCTTCTCAAATTGAATTATAAGCATTTCAATCTAGATGATGCAACTTTATTTGTCAAGAAAGTTGGACGATCGGTTGTATATATAGTTGTCTATGTGGATGATTTGCTTATCACAAGAAATAATGATGATTATATAGCCTCTATTAAAAGAGAGTTGAAAAAGGTTTTTGATATGAAATATTTGAGATTATTACATTATTATTTAGGAATTGAAGTAGATCAAAAACCAAAACACATTTTCATTTCTTAGAAAAAAGATGTTGGACATTTATTAAACAAATTTGGTATGCAGGATTGTAATCCTGTTTCTACACCAATGGAGCAGAATATAAAGCTTACTTCAAATGAAAGTAGCACATTTGAAGATCCAACAAAGTACATGCAACTTATTGGAAGTTTAATTTATCTTACTACTACATGTCCTGACATAAATTTTGCTGTAGGAATACTTTCCACGTTTATGCATCATCCTTGTGAAGGTCATTGGAATGCAACAAAGTGAGTGCTCAAATATTTAAAAGGCACTCAATCTTATGGCATCAAATATTCTAAAGTTTCAGACTTTCATCTCAATGGTTATTAAGATTCTGATTTTGATGGAGTAAAGAGCATGGGGTCTCTACTTCAGTTTATTTGATGAACCTTGGATCAATAGCTATCACATGGAGATCACGAAAGCAATTTGGTCCTGCTGATTCTACATCTGAAGCCGAATATGTTGCAGCAGTTCAAGCCACAAAATAAATCATTTGGATTCATAAAATACTTGAATACTTGCAAGAGAAACAAATGACTTCAACACCTCTCTTTGTTGACAACTATTTTGCAATTCAATTGGAAAAGAATCCAAAATTCCATGATAGAACCAAACATATCAACACCAAATATCACTTGATTCGACATCATGTTTAGGCCAAAACCATTCATCTGACACATTGTTCTACTTTAGAGCAAATTGCAGATATCTTTACTAAAGCACTGGGCCGTGAAAAGTTTGAAAAATTTATAATGCAGCTTGGCATGTCAGATGTCCCTTCGGATTAAGGGGGCAATGTTGAATAATCCTTCAAGATTACATTGTAAATAATGTTTCAGTTATTAGTTAGTAAATTCTAGTTAATAATCTCGTTATCTAACTGTAGATATCGGTTTCGATTTCTTTTATATTTAACACTCATCTATGTAATAAGATATTGATTTGTTGAGGTTCTTCACGACCTGTGTCATGAATGTCATAGGTATAAGCTACTTTCCCAACATAGTTGATGCACAAGTCTTGCTTGTGTAACTTATATGAGAAATGCTTTGCATGAAGTATATGCTCCTTCACCTATTTGAACTTTGAAAACATGTGATGAAATTGGAGGACTTACTTTCCCACATTAGATATGGGATTACTAAATGTTCTTATGATCTACCATGTTAGGTGATTGTGGTTTAAGTGATCTAGCTCAGAACTATGATTTTTGTTGGAGCTATGCTGAGAAATTTAATCCATATGATGTAACTTAAAGCTTCAACCTCATTCTGTGTTGTACATTTGAAATTTTGTACTCAACAATAAATTATTCTATAGATTCTATATTAATTTGCATGAGATTATTGTTATTTCTTTTTATTTTCATTTTTTTTGTTTTTTTCTCTCCTCGTTTCTTATTTCTCATACGGTTCTTCCTTCTCGTGATGTTTCTTGTTTGTCATTTATGGTAACATAGATCGACATCAAAGACAAAGTAATGGGCATAGGATTTAGAACTGTAGATATGGGAGAAGCCTTATGATCTACTCACCATTTTCGTAGAGCCTCGATAAGCTCTTTTACAGGATCTTTTTCATTCGTCTTATGCTAAAAGAGAAGTTGAGCACTAAGTATGCACCAATGCATACATGGACTTCTGCCCTATTTGCATCCTATGTCCACACTTTCATTTACAGAGTTAGGTGTTTGGGATTTTTAGATTAGTCTGTTCCCAAATACCAATGTGAACTACATTATGGGATGATTTCCAATGTCCAGGTCTTGTAAAGGAATCCAAGCGAGGCGCTTGAGTGTAGTTATCTTCTGTTTGTCTCTAATCCACTGGAAAAAGGGTTGTCATCCCATTGGCGAGTACTTCCTGGCTGCTCCTCGAGATTACATGAGAGGATTAGAGAGAATTCCTCATCAATCCATCAGGATTGAGCATAAGAGGTCAGCTGCCATGAATACAATTTCCTTGAATTCTAATGGTTGTAGATGTAACTTATCTAGACGACCTGACCACGTACGTGAGAAAATGTTGCAAGAAATTTCTAGGGTATGCAATAAATGGGTTATCTTTCAGGTTGTAAATCACTAAATTCCTAAGGAGTTGATTCAACGAATTTAAGGCGTGAGATCTCAAGAGTCTAAACGCTGAGTATCAATTCCTTTTGAGTATATTTGGAGAAGAGTTGCCAATTGTGCTAAGCAATGCAGAAGCAACAACAAAATGAATATAGTCTAAAAAACTTCAAAGACTGGTAGATGACTTGCATGGAAAATCAGTTTTTCCATCTGGTACTAAGCGAGAGCAATTCAAGCCACACATAGTTCCATTAATTAACACTCCATGTGTTGTGTGTGACTATCAATAGTTGCATGCCGACGCATTACTGTTAGTAGACAACGTAAATCCTTATCTCGATTGCAGAGGGAGCGACTTTCCTGGGTTGAACATCAAGTACCTAGCGGCAAGGCCTAGACATGCCTGGAATTTCAAATTTACTTTGCCCGTCAAAAGGAAATTAGATGACGGTCTTGTATTTTTCATGCCTTTCAATTTACGTTCTATGCAAATTCATGAATGTCAAATTGCTTTGCATTTTTATTCTAAACACCATCTTCGTAGGCACAGTACACACCAGGTTAGGCTTCTTGAGCACTAACATTAATACACTTGATTTTGATCTTCACAGCCACAATAAACACCAGGTTAGGATTCCCGAGCACTAATATTAATACGCATGATTTTGAGTATCTACCTTGTAAATTTCATGGCACTATGTTGTTGCGACCAAGCATACTGGATTGGTTTGGTTTGTATAGATCATATAGTTTAACGTTATTTTCATTGATTTGAGGTTATGCAGGTGGACTTCTCTTAGAAATGAGTGACACTTTTTGTAGTTGTCATAAACTTACAGCCTACTTAGTACTGCTTATAGCTACCAAACTCAATGATCACACTCCAAAGCATTAAATCCAACACTATGGTACCATATTATTTCTCCTCGAGTGTCAAAACCCTATTAGACCTTTCCAAGTGCCAAAGAATTAGAATTTATGACGGGCTATGGACAAAACCAAAGGTCAATTTGACAGTTCTCATTTTCCCATAAAAGTAGACATTGATGTGTGACCAGTAATCTTACATTTCAAATACGTTCAAATTTGAAAAATACGTCATCTAGAAAGTCAAATTCCAGGCATGGGCCCAGATCGCAGCTTCTGATAATTTTGTCAGACCTCCTTTGATTGTGACTATTCGCTGAAAGATGGACAGTCAGCAATGCTACAGTAATTCATTATGGTTCGGTGGTAGCGCATACCCCAGATGTAACCAATGTTAATGCAATTTTCCAGCCTGCTCGCTCCCATTTGAATTTTGAATTTCATTTTATAATTGAAATCCAATTATTTGTGTTTTTAAAAATAATTTATTTATTATTATGTTTATAAAATGTGTATAAATAACATTATATAATTGAATTTTGATATTTTTATGTTTTAATAAAGTAAAATTTTTAATTTTTCTTTAAAAATTATTATTAATATTTTTAAAATATTTGAAGAAAAATACATTAAAAAAAGTACTTAATAAATAATTCTAAATATTACATGAATGAAAATATTTTGTTTCATTTTTTTTAATTTGTTAACATCTAAAGTAATACACATACCTATTAAAAGAAACATGGGTGATAGTACTATTTCTTAGTATGCTCTCTCCATAATCACATGACCTTTACTTCTTTAACCATCTTTCTACCGACCATAGACAACCATTTTCCTTGCTAATCTTGTTTCAAAAGTAGGAAATAAGATCTTCTTTTTGGATTATGCTATGGAGAGAAAAACGAAATTTTGAAACATACGCATTATCCATAGTTGTAAAGAACAATTATTTTTGCTTTTAGTATATACAAGAAAGTTTATCGTTACAACAAATAAGTAGTGAACATGATTAATACAAGTAATGTTTAAATAAATCATGCTAGCTTCATAAACTATAAAAAACATATATTTTCAATTCCTATGACTATAATGGATACACAAATACACATACCCACATATAATTAGAGAGGTTGACTTCAATCATTTGGAGCAATTCTTACAAACATTATAAAATACAACATCAACCATTTTTAAACTTGAAAATATTGAAAATGTGAACGTGACACATAAAATGACATCTCTTTCATAGCATTAATACATACAATATTCTGAAAACTCATGTGGGAATCACTATTAGCTAACTTGAAAATATTGAAAATGTGAACCTAACGCATAAAATGACATCTCTTTCATAGCATTAATACATACAATATTTTGAAAACTCATGTGGGAATCACTATTAGCTTAAAGATTTGGTAGATAAATAGTTGAAATATGTAGTAAAGGAATAGTTTGAACTTAAAAAAGAAAAAAATATATATTCTTTCAAAATATCCTATGATGAACATCAATCATAAACCCATTTTATTTAACATATCATGTTTCCTTATTGCACTTTTGGGAATATGTGTGAGATGCTAATAAGTTTAAAATAGTGAGATGAGGTTAGCCAAAAACAATTTCATTTAGTCCAAAAAAATCAATAAAACAAAATAAATACAAATAAACAATTCTACTTATTTTTATCTTTTCAATACTTCGTAAATTTGGTATTAAAAACAAACAAAAAAATGTTTTATATTTTTTTAATATTTTCAATACTTAATAAAATTTGAAATTAAAATGAACTATATGCTTTTCAATACTTCATAATTTTGATATTAAAAAAAAAATCCGTTATTACTCAAATCTCTCTACATTGCATTCAACTCACAAAAGATGCAACATCCTTAATTGCTATGGCAATAGGCTTGAATACAAATAATGTAGTATCAATTAAACTGTAAAAGATAATTAATGTTTAAAAGCAATAATATATAATTTGTGTTGTTATTTTTTTTTTAAGAAAGACAAATGTATATTTTGTATTCTAAACTAGAAATCAAACTATACTGTGTTAAGTGCTTTTGAGCAATCCAATGTACTTTTCATGAGCCTCATAAACTATTTAGAACAAAAGGAAACAAAAAAATAGCTTCAATTTTATTCTTCAATTTGGGAAGATTGAGTTTTGAGAGTCTATTTTAACCTAAACATCTCCATGAATTTTGATGTAGGAAAACTCATTGAATTTTGAGTCATTTGATATTGCAAAAAAGAATTGAAAATGTTGTATTGCTAAGCGTTATTGCATTTCAAATTTGTCATTTTATTGTTAGATATTAAAAGAATAACATACTCACAAACAAACACTAGCAGGATTAAAAGTAATAGAATTCCAACAAACATAACAACTTTAAAGCATAAGCAAAACCATAGACACAGAGGATTCACATAAACAATGAGTCTCTTTTACATTGTAGGAATTTGATAGATTTGTAATTTAAAATTATACGTTTGAGAAAAATCAAGTTTGAGTATTTGTAATTCTCGCTTTCACTTCTTTGGATTTCTTTCACTATCTTTTCTAGCCGCTCTATCAAGCTCATCATTAAATGTTTTCCTCCCGCTAGAACCCTATGTTGGGGTAGGAAAGTGTGCATAACTAGATGACGTGTATGAGAGCATACGAGTGACCATCCTTTCCAAGAAATCTTTTTCATGCTCCAAGGTATGTCCAAATCAATCTTGCAATTGTTGGAAAGATGAAGCAATTGGATGGTCCAACCCTAAAGTGGTTGATGTCAATGATGTCTTGAACTCATTTGCAACAGATTCCATGTGTTTTTCGAGGAAGCAAAAATGGGATTCTTCACCAGGTAACTGCACAAGCGACTAAAAAATGTCGTGAATATTTTGTGAGGAACTTTTTTGTCCATGACTTTGATTACCTTTGGTGGAAGGAGCCATCAAACTATCAACATTATCATTTACCTATGTAGGGAAAAACAAAAAGTCATACCAATAGCAAAAGAATGATAATAATATCAGTATCATCTACGTGTTATGTTGTTTTTTTATCACTTTAATATTATGTCATTTTATGTTGCTTTATGATTTCTTATATAATATAAACAAATCACTCTAATATTATGTTGAATCCAATTTTGAAAATTTTGTATCCTTATTCAGAATTTAAAATTTAACATCTGTAATCTAATTAAACATTCTTATTTCTAATATAATGGCATTACTCAAATTTAACATCCTTACTTCAAATTGTACCAAAATTGATCTACACCAATAGTTTGAAAAATGATTATATGCTACGTTTATGACATTTTTACATCAACACCATGGTTTTGACAAATAGGTTCAAGTTAGATGAGTGATTCTCTCATCCAAGAAAAAAATTTAAGCGTATGGTAAAAAAGATGTCATTCAGATGCAATCAAGCTAAAGACCTTATGGTGTATATGTAGAATAAACTATTCATGTTTGTTGATCTCAGCTAACTCCCAACTAGATTTAGAAGAAGTATATGTAGTAACTCTACATCAACAAAACCATTGTAGTATTAACAAATCATTTATCAAATATACTTATTATAATCAATAAATATGATTAAAGAAATTATTCAAAAGTAACACACATACCTATTAAAAGAAACATGATTGATAGTATTATTTCTTATTATGCTCTCTCCATATTCAAATTTGCAACCGTATTTATGACACATGGAACACATTCACATCAATTCTTACATCACATGACCTTAGGCTTCTTTAACCATCTTTCTACCAGCCTCTCTTTGACAAACATGCTCAAATTGGCGAAGTATTTGCTTAATCTTTGATAAAACAAATAAGGATACCATCGAACAGGCGACATGGACAACCATTTTCCTTGCTAATCTTGTTTCAAAAGTAGGAAATACAATCTTCTTGTTGGATTATGCCATTGAGAGAAAAACGAAATTTTGAAACATAAGCATTATCAATAAAATTGTAATTTTTTTTTTTTTTTTACATTTAGTATATATAAGAAAGGCTATTGTTACAAAAAATAAGTAGTGAAAATGATTAATACAAGTAATGTTTAAATAAATCATGCTAGCTTCATAACCTATAAAAAAACATATATTTTGAATTCATATGACCATAATGGATACAAAAATACACATACCCACATATAATTGGAGAGGTTGGCTTCAATCATTTGGAACAGTCGTTAAAAACATTATAAAATACAACATCAACCATTCTTGAACTTGAAAATATTGAAGATGTGAACCTAATACATAAAATGACATCTCTTTCTTAGCATTAATACATACATGATTTTGAAAACTCATGTGGGAATCAATATTAGCTTAAATATTTGGTAGATAAATAGTTGGAATAAGTAGCAAAGGAATAGTTTGAACTGAAGAAAATATATATATATTCTTTCAAAATATCCCACATAAATATGATGAACATCAATCATGAACCCATTTTATTGAACACATAATGTTTTCTTATTGCACTTTTGAGAATATGTGTGCGATGTTAATAAGTACAAAATACTGAGATGAGGTTAGTAAAAAACAATTTCATTTAGTACCAAAAAATCAACAAAACAAAATAAATACACATAAAAAACTATACTTCTTTTTAACTTTTCACTACTTCGTAAATTTGGTATTAAAACAAAAAATGTTTTAATTTTTTAATATTTTCAATACTTAATAAAATTTGAAATTAAAATGAACCATATGTTTTTTCAATACTTCGTAAATTTGATATTAAAAATAAAAATCTCTCATTACTCAAATCTCTGTACATTGCATTCAACTCGCGAAGGATGCAACATCCTTAATTGCCATGGCAATGAGCCATCAAATTGTAATTGTGGTCTATGTATCTAGAATCATATTAATGTCCTTCACAACTAGCGCCTACCCGTTTTAGGAATTTTGAGGTAAAGAATAGGCTTGAATACAAAAAATGTACTATCAAATAAACTTTAAAAGATAATTAATGTTTAAAAGCGATAATATATAATTTGTGTGCTATTAGTTTTTTTCTAAGAAAGGCAAATGTATAATTTGTATTACAAACTACAAATCAAACTATACTTTGTTAAGTGCTTTTGGGCAATCCAATGTACTCTTGATGAGCCTCATAAATTATTTAGAACAAAAGTAAACAAAAAAATAGCTTCAATTTTTTCTTCTTCAATTTGGGAAGATTGAGTTGTGAAAAACTATTTTAACCTAAACATCACCATGAATTTTGATGCAGGAAAACTCATTGAATTTCGAGTCATTTGATATTGCAAAAAAGAATTGAAAATGTTGTATTTATAAGTGTTATTTCATGTCAAATTTGCTGTTTTATTGCTAGATATTAAAAGAATAACATACTCACAAATGAACACTAATAGGATTAAAAGTAATAGAATTCCAACAAACATAACATCTTAAAGCATAAACTAAATTATAGAAACAAAGGATTCACATAAACAATGAGTCTCTTTTACATTGTAGGAATTCGATAGATTTGTATTTCAAAATTATACATTTGAGAAAAACCAAGTTTGAGTTTTTGTAATTCTCGCTTTCACTTCTTTGGATTTCTTTCACTATCTCCTCTAGCAGCTCTATCAAGCTCATTATTAAATGTTTTCCTCCCTCTAGAACCCTGTGTTGGGGTAAGAAAGTGTGCGTAACTATATGATGCATATGAGTGCTTACGAGTGACCATCCTTTCTAAGAAGTCTCTTTCACACTCCAAGGTATGCCCAAATCCATCTTGCAATTGTTGGAAAGATGAAGCAACTTGATGGTCCAACCCTAAAGTGGTAGATGTCAATGTTGCCTTGAACTCATTTGCAACAGATTCCATGTGTTTTTCAAGGAAGTGAAAATGGGATTCTTCACAAGGTAGTTAACTGCATAAGCGCCTCAAAAATGTCGTAAATATTTTGTGAGGGACTTTTTTGTCCATGACTTTGATTAGCTTTGGTGGAAGGAGCCATCAAACCATCAATGTTATCATTTACCTGCATAGTGAAAAACAAAAATTCATATCAATAGCAAAAGAATTATAATAAACATAAAATAAGTCGAGTCGTGAAATGAATACCATGATAGGAACATCCAAGTCATTTTCAATTCCAAATCCATCATTTTCTAGCTATCTCGTAACAAAACATTGCACCATATTAGCCCACAATGACTACTATTTACTACTAACGATCTAAATATTTAATATGAATACAATAATCACATGAAATGGGGTTGTTTCATAGATTCTTGTTTCTAGATATTCTTGTTCCAACCTTTTGTTGTCCCTCATCATGCTAACCTTAATGGCATGCTTACACAAATATCCATTTTTTGCCCAACTACAATCACACATAGCAAAGTTTGGACCTAATTTCCACACCATATATGGTTTCTCAATATCATGTTGACTTTGCACCCATGCTATTGAAGGATATGAGTGGTGTGGCGTCACATTATGATCTGGAATAGATTGTGCTCTTAACCATGAATGAGCGTCTATTTTCTCCACCTTATAATTTCTATGGAAACCATTTTCCTTTGCATATTGACGCCACCAATAAAAAATGTGGACCAGTGTTAACAATAGATGCACCAACCAATCCACTCGACGATGTGAAGCTACTCGTATGGACTTTAAAAAAACTTCTTTTAGTTGGGAATGGTATGACTTGATAGCCCCATTGGTTTCTTGTCCAACACACTTTAACTTACGGAAACATTTTTCACACATTTATGATGAGCATCAAAGAACATAAGGTAATAGTGAGTATAAATTATAGCATAAATGTGAGAAATGAATGAAACTATAGTAAAAAATATGAAATTTGGAACTATTTGAAATATGAAACTATAACAAAAAATCTAAAACTAAAATCTAAAATATGCAACAATATTAGAAGTATATGAAAACTGAATCTATAGCAGATTATAGTATATAGACAAACCTATTCTATCCAACCATCGTGCTCGAAAGTACTCAACAAATGCAGTTTCTTATTGGAAGTCATTTAGAAATTTGTTGGCCTCCTCAATTGCAGAATATTCATTTTTTTTGGTGTGCATAATGTTACCTAATTGATTAAACATGGCACATCTTGTAGTATCATCTTTAACTTTCATCACAAGGTTTTTTAACCATGCCCTTCTCACATGCCAATTGCATAAATAGACTTCACATTAATTCCCTATTGCACATAGAGGTTATACATGATTAAAAATATTGGCCTACTTGTATAATGTGTCTTTAATGATGGATGTAACATTTCATTGAGAATTGGATAAAAACACTGTCACAACTATATGTACCTAATTGCACCAATCTTTGCTGTTGCATCATCTACCATGAATGCATTCACTTTCCATTCCAACATACCCATGCGTACTTTGAGAAGTAACGTTTCCATCCATTTGGCAATATCAGATGTCTTAAATCTAGACATTAAAGTCCATGCCACAAGAACACCAACACCATTATGTTGGGAACCAAACACCAACAATATATAAAGTTAGAATTGCATACAAATAAACATAATATTAGTTACATGCTTGGACCATCTTATAAATAAGAAATGAAAGCAAAGAAGTAATATATGATATATAAACTTTCCTTAAAGCGATTTGTTCCAAATGTGGAGTTCATTGCTAATATACTATCGTGACCATATTTTCTCATCCATTCTAGCTGTAGCGGTTGTTGAATGCCTGAAATGAAGGGAGTGCGTCCCTCGTCATCTATAGCATTGCCAAACTCCAAGTACTAGAATATTTTATCACGATTTATAGCTTGCCACATGCGCACGCTTTGAGCATCATTCTTGTTAAACATATATTGGGCATGTTTCAATCTCCTCTCTATATTTCCAATGTCATCACGGGTAAGAAAAACATTTCGATTAAACTCAACTCTTTAGATGATGCTACTTTTTCATGCACTAGTTCACGATGCTTGTGTGACGTAGGAGAATCCAACTTAGCCAACCATGGGATATGATGGTCACATGTTATGGCTAAAAGAACAATTTGTTCTAGACCTTTGAGGGAGTAATTATTTGTGAATAATTTATGTTTTTAGAAGATAAAAATATGCAATTAGCCTTACCTGTCGCAATTATCCTTACCTGTCAGTAGTTGAGTTAAATTAGGGATAATAGGGAAATCATGTCTCCCTGCGTGGAGATCGAGCCAGGGAGCAAAACTGTTGAGATAAGATAGAGTTATATTTTTAGAATTAGTTGTAAATTTGCAGGACAGTTACAGATTTCTAGGAGACTGTTAGATGAGTTGGAGGATTTTATTTTCTCCATAAATTGTAATTTCTAAAGAGTGAGGAGGTTGGACCTTCAGTAGTTGTGAAAGGGATCGAGAGACACAAAAGGGAAGATGGCCAAGAAATGTCGAACGAGGCCACACTGAGTCACTGAGTCAAGAATGAGTTTATTATGTTTGTATAGTTGTTGTTTTGTTAATAAAAAGAAAATTCAATCATTCTGTGTGATGTGTGAATGAAATTCTTCATGTATGTATGAACCTTAATCTTGCAGGGTTCTATACGACTGTGTGAGCAGAAACTGCTATTAAGGTATTAACCTGTTATTGTGGATTGAATGGCCGCTCTAGAAATGTATAAGATAGGAGGAATCTGTGTGAATGAATGCGAAGGGTGAAGTCAAGTTAAAATCTTGATAGTCAGAGGATTGAGATTTGCAGAGAACACACAAAGAGGAGAGTAAGAGTTTCTGAGTATATTTATTTATGGTTTTATTAATGAAAGGAAGGGTTTATCCATTATATAATTGCCATTGTGTATTATTGATGAGCGAGTTCCAGTTGAATGCATATTTGGAATTAACAGTTGATTTAAATGAATATGGAATCGAAATCAATCCTAGAGGATTTGAGTTACTAAATCGTAGAATCCAAGACGATACAGGTTGATCTCGAGTTCAACTGCACATAGAAATTGGACTAATAACATAAATTTGAACTGAGAAGAAACTGGCATTGTTCATTGAAGGAGGAATTGCGGCCAGTTGGAATCATGAGTGGTGATTTCCAGGTGCGTAGAGGGCTCTGTCCTGCCTATTCATAAAGTTAACAAACCTTAAACTCATTTCATATTTCACAGCAGCCGTTGGATACCGAGGATGGACGATTCCTGAATCGGTTTGACTCAAAACGATTTGTAGTTAAATTCTTTAATTCATGAGTGAAGGATCCTTGTGCAAGGTAATAGAGGGAGCCGTGCACCAATTTTGGTATCAGCGCCGAAAAATTGTTATTCGGAGATATAGTAGGAGAATAGTAGTGCTTAAGTGATACAAACATTGTTATAGCAGTTGTGTGGAATTGCAGCAGGATCGGATTTGAATATATGAGGATTTGAAGACAACAATGACCTAGAGATATAGAGGTATATAAGGCTAATGCAAAATCACGAAGGATTTTGATTATGTAATTTTGAAGGGAGAGTGGTTGGAAAGGTTTTTACGTTGTGACAGAAGATAGGCAGAAAAATTATAATGGTATGTGGAGAAGACAAGCAGGACGCTTGTAGAAGTTGTAGAAGCTAGAAAGGGCTCTTACATGGAGAATAGAGAGTTGATTGTTCAAGAAGCCAGATTGAACAGAGGGTGAAAATTTAGAACTGTCATGTTCTACATAGAGGAGGAGTATTAAATACTCAATAAGTTCTGTAAAGAGAGGAATGAGAAAAAGGATTTAGAAGTTCCAACATTGCAAAATTGGAAAGTTGATTGAGGTAATGTGATTTTAAGTTATGTATTTAGCTATACTATGAATTGTTGATTGTAGGGTGGATGTGTGATTGAGAAGGACTCTAAAGTATTATTGGAAAGATTTTCTACCTTGGGAGGAAGGTAGTATAGACTTTGTTGAAGAAATAAATTTCAAAGAAATTGTGTTCTTGGCTGAGAGAACAATGGAAGAAAATTGCAGCAGTGGTACATGCTGAAGCATACATTGAGAAGAGGTAATGTTTTGTTATTTATTAGTTAATTTGTGAAGAGATTAACTGATTGTAGGTAGTGGCAAGATGAAATGAGATGTTGGCCATGAACTTATTTAGTTGAAGGCCGAAAAAAAATGATGAGCAAAGTCGAGTGTTGAAGGCATAAATAAATCCTTAGTGGATAAAGTAGAGTGAAAGGAAGTTTGTGACTGAACCCAGACAACAAAGTAAATTGCTGAAGATGGGAGGAGGATTGTAGTTCTCCAAGAGAGGTGAGTAGTTGGAAAGCAATAGCCTGCAGCTTTGGAAGCTGAAGAGCAAGAGTGCTCAAGAAGAGTTTTTGTGTGAGAACCAAGAAGAAGAAGAGTTACCAAGAAGATGACTTGGTGTTGGTGACAAGTAGTAGAGTTGTTACAGAGAGAGAAGAGGCTTTTTGCAGCTCACAAGTGGACCAAGATGATTCCACAGAGGAAAGAAGAAGATATGACCACTGATGGTTATCTTAAGGGTTCAAAGAAAAGTTACAATAAGGGGAAGGAAATTAGCAGAGGTGCCAGTAGAAGACTAAGGAGGGAAAATATTAGTGTGGTATCTGAAGACAGGTTAACGGAGTTAATTTATGAAGATGGGTTGTTTGCGG
Source organism: Pseudotsuga menziesii (assembly GCA_001517045.1). NCBI lineage: Eukaryota > Viridiplantae > Streptophyta > Pinopsida > Pinales > Pinaceae > Pseudotsuga > Pseudotsuga menziesii. The sequence goes on from LPNX011075210.1 coordinate 353,449, forward strand.
CTCATAATAGGCAAAGAAGAGCTCATGAAGGAGAGAAGACTATGGTAATTACTGATGGTCATAGTAAAGGTTCAAGGATAAGCCATAAAAGATCCAATGGGGATAAAATTGATGGGGAATTAGTTGAGATGAAAGTGAAGCTAGAAGTGATGAGAGAATTCATATAGAGGAATATGGAAGACCAAAGATATGGCTGGGTTATTCAGAATAAAAGAGTCAAGTGGAGCTGGTTCCAGAGTAGGATGAGACACAAGGAAAGTGTTCAGTTAAAGGAAGAACTTAGAAGAGTTGAGTTACATCATGAGGTATGTGTTGGGGAAGAAGGTTACTTATGTGAACCTGAACAAGGACCTATTCTTGGGTAGAGTAGTGATGATAATTAAGACATGTGACTGGTCAATGGTCTCATGAATCCTTGGGAGGATGAAAATTAATTAAGGGAGCTAATGTTTGAAACAACAGAAGAGGCTATGAGGGCTCATGATTTTGAAACTAATGATTGGTGTGTGTTTGCAGGTTGTACAAATTCAAAATATGACATACAATTATTTAAAACTGTCATACAAGTAGAGGAGAAGATGACTGATTATGGTCATGTATATTGCTCAAACATGAGAAATGTAAGACGGTCCTTTGATACTGTCAGGGAACTAGAAAAGAAGATGACTATCCATAGTCATATGAGGAATCTAGAGAAGGATTACAGTCAATTGAAGGAAGATGGTCAGTTGAATGACATCCAGAGTGCAAGTCAAAAGCAATTTGACAAAGCGTTTATTATGATCAAGGAAGGGATCAGTAAAATAATGAAGCTGATTCCAGATAGTAATGAAGACCATTATATTGGATGGATGATGGAAAAAAAGAGAGTGCAATGGTTTGCATTGCAACAGAAGCAAAGACAATAGTCTTTGGTTTGGAAGAAGAATGAAAGGCTCAAGAAAGCAGATCTTAAGCAAAGATTGGCGATGAAGTATGAAGTTGATTTCTATGAGCATGATGGAGAAGTTTTTCTTAAAGAGAATAATGAAGCTGATAAAAGACTAGTTGAAAATCTTATGGCTTTTTCTGACAGTGGAAGTTAGCAAGAAGAGTTGGTGATGAAGGAATCAAATGAGACCTTAGAGACTTATAGTCTTAAAAATAACTATTTGTGTGTGAATGCACGATGCATTGAAGAATGACTAAAAAATGTTGTGAAATATTTTATAGGCAATGGATAGTCATTGAGGGCTGTTGACAACGAAGACAACCAGGGTAAAGGACTACTATTGAAAGTTGTTACAGAAGATGGAGAAGGTTGTATAAGAATTATGGACATTGGACTTCAAGTAGAAGAGATACAATCTTTAGATGACTGGATGTTAGAGAAAGAAACCAGTGAGGATTATGTACAGTTCCCAGAAACAATTCCAAGTGATTTGGTCATTTTATGCAACGAGATACAATTTATGGAAATAAAACTGAGTAACCAGAAAGTGCAAATTCAAGATGCAAAGTTTGATATGGAAGAAAGTGAAGAAATTGTCATGAATGGAAATGATACAAGGAACGAGGAGGAAAAGATTGTGTCAGAAGACAATACTGAAGGAAGTGACAGAGTAAGAAGCTCTCAAAATCATGACAGTCAGATGTTGATGAAACAAAAGTGTAAGGTTTTGAAGAAGAAGAATATGAGAATAATGTTGCAGTCAAGAAGATATTGTATAGTTTTCTTCTTAGACATGAAGTTGAATTTCAAGGACAACAAGTGAATATAAAACAACACAGGATAGTTGTGAAATATGAAGAGATTGAGTTGTTAAGAAGGTTATTGAAAGAAAAAGTGTTTCAAGTATCTGTCCAGAAAGGCAAATGTTTTAATTTGCAAGCTAAGTATGAGTCTACAGGTGTAGTGGAAGATGAAGTGACAGAGAATGAGGCTAGGGTGTCTCATAAAGGTAAACCTGTATTGTATTTACAGTATGCAGATATTGAACAAAATATTGTTTTGAAGGAAAGAAGGAGGAGTGAAGATGTAAAATATAACTTACAGTATGGAAGAGTATATGAAGTAGAGAAGGAAACAAACTTCAAGAAATATCATGTTGCCGAGGTAAAGAGTGAGATTAGAACGAAAACATAAAGAAAAGTTTCTGAAGAATATCAATGGAGAAGATGTTTTCATAGCTTATATGTTTATGAGAAGAAGCACGAGAAGGAAGATTGGGTAGAAAACTATAGTGTTTTTACTAAAGAGCAGATCCAGTCACAAGAGAGTGTTGTTTATCAATTGGAAAATGTACTGGATAATGAGATTGAAGAGTTGTGGAGACTCATGTTGAAATATTCCAGGAGAATATACAAAGGAAAGAGGAAGAAGGTAAATTGGTTAATCTCATTGACTGAAGAGGAGGTTATAGGTAAGAGTAATGGAAAAATGCAAAAAAAAGTGTGGAAGCTTGGTAAGCTAAGGCCATCAATGAAATATGATGATAGCAAAGGAAATATTGAGTTACAATATAAAGTTTGGGATCCAGGTAGAATGAAGGCTGAATGCATATGACCCGGAAGTCACAATTTTTCTACCTTGGGAGTCTGATGGAGGAGCATCCAACTTAGCCAGCCATGTGATATGATGGTCACATGTTATGGCTAAAATAAAAATCTATTCCAGACCTTTGAGGGAGTAATTATTTGTGAATAATTTATGCTTTTAGAAGATAAACATAGGAAGTTCATCTTCGCTGTCAGTATTTGTGTTAAATTAGGGATAACAGAGCAATCGAGTCTCCCTGCGTGGAGATCGAGCCAGGAGGAAAAACTGTTGAGATAAGATAGAGTTCTATTTTTAGAATTAGTTGAAAATTTGTAGGACAATTACATATTTCTAGGAGACTGTTAGATGAGTCGAAGGATTCTATTTTCTCCATAAAATGTAATTTCTAAAGAGTGAGGAGGTTGGACCTTCAGTAGTTGTGAAAGGCATTAAGAGATCCAAAAGGGAAGATGGTTGATAAATGTTCAATGAGGCCATAATGAGTTAAGAATGAGTTTATTATGTTTGTATAATTGTCGTTTTGCTAATAGAAAGAAAATTCAATCATTCTGTGTGATGTGTGAATGAAATTCTTCATGGATGTATGAACATTAAGCTTGGAGGGTTCTGTGCGTCTGTGTGAGCAGAAACTGCTATTAAGGTATTGACCTGTTATGGTGGATTGAATGGCTGCCTTGGAAATGTATAAGATAGGAGGAATCTGTGTGAATGAATGCAAAGGGTGAAGTCAAGTTAATATTGATAGTCAGAGGATTGAAATTTGCAGAGAACCAGAAAATAGGAGAGTAAGAGTTTCTGAGTATATTTATTTATGCTTTTATTAATGAAAGGAAGGGTTTATCCATTATATAATTTCCATTGTGTATTATTGATGAGTGAGTTCCAGTTGAATTCATATTTGGAATTAAGAGTCAATTAAAATGAATCTGGCATCAGAATCAATCCTAGAGGTTTTGAGTTACTAACTCGTAGAATCCAAGATGGTACACATTGATCTCCAGTTCAACTGTGCCCAGAAATGGGAGTAGTAACATAAATTTGAAATGAGAAGAAACTGACTTTGTTCGTTGAAGGAGGAATTGAAACTTGTTAGAGTCATGACTGGTGAGTTCCAGGTGCGTAGAGGGCTTTGTCTTGCCTATTCATAAGTTCAACAAACCTTAAACTCATTTCATATTTCACAGCAACTGTTGGATCCAAAGGATGGACGATTCCTGAACCAGTTTGACTCCAAATGATTGGTAGTTGAATTATTTAATTCATGGGTGAGGGATCCTCATGCAAGGTAATAGAGGGAGCCATGCACCATTGTGATGTACACATTCTGCTAACATTCCCAACAACAAACATATTTCAACCGATTGAAGTAGTTCCTTGTTAATATGTGGTGCATGAAATGCCCTTGTGCCTACAAAAACATCAACCTCTTGTCCATGGCAAATTTTCTCTTTAATATCTATATGATTCATCTCACTATAAATGATTAGAGCACGTTCCGACGCCTTCTTGGGTATGTGAACAGTAAAATTACATGTGCAACTAGGTCTCAAATGTTTACAACCTGGACGACTCCTTATACCCTTTTTAGGAACTTTTGATACATCATAAGGCAATGCATCGATCTCTCTATAGTCCTATGGCCCATATGAACACCAAAACCTACAATCAACAACAAAATATTAGCAAACAAAAGTTTGAATTTATAACAAGATTAATATAAGAAAATCAAGTAGAAGTGAAGTGTTAGAAAATTAACTTTGAAGGTCCTCTTTATAGTTTTGGGTGTTGTGTGATAAAGAGGACATGTAATTTGTCCCCTACGTATATTTATGTATAAAGTGGAATTATATATAAATAATTGATGTTTTGTACTTTATTGTACTATGTCTCACTTAAATGACATTTAATAATTAAAGTGAGTTATTATTAAACGAGGGTGCATTTAATGATGACCCTAGATCTTGTAATTGAATCTCAACCACATATTAGGTGGTTAGAGAAGTAGTTACATTTTTAAAGTATAAAACTAGGGTTAAAGGACAAATTAGACATCCATCATTTAGGAGAGAGAGAATAGATTGAGATTGAAGGGGAGAGAGAAAACCCTAAGTTGGCACGATTCCCAATGCAAGCAAATAAAAAAGTACACCAACATTTAATGCACCTGTCAGTCTGTACAACAAATGTGTGAAGGCACAAAAATCAAGGCAGAAAGTACCTAAGTTTGACAGGGTTGTATTGCAGTAATTACAGACTAAGCACGATTCTCGAGGCAACATCAAAGTGAAAAAAGTACAGTCCATACAACCTGAATGTGTGGCTGATTCATACACTCCATACATGCACGTGTGAAGGTACAAAATCTGTAGAACACTATTTGCACAGAAATCGAGGTAATTTGCTAAAAGTGATTTTGGGTATTTTGCATGTGAGGGCCAGATGATTTTTTTTTGGGAAAATTTATGAGTTTATCCTTTTAATCAGAATTTCTTGTTTCTAGAGTTTTCCCCAGGAGTTGGGTTTTTTCCCGGTCTTTGACCAAAAATCTCTGTGTATTAATGTGTGAAATATTTTCTTTAGTATTGGAAAATTCTGTAGTTGGTGATTTATATTTTAAATTTAAGATGTAAAATTTTAATCATAAACCCTAGTTCTCAAGTGTTTGACATAATGTGTAAAAGACAAAGTTTCATATTAAGTCAGTGAATTTCTTCATGGTATCAGAGCCATGTTGAAGTAGTATTCAAATTTGTGAATGATAGAACAATTGTGTTGTCTTTCTAGTTTAATATTTGTTGTAAGTTGTTTTCCATATGATGAGCATTAGGTATGAGGATAGGTTGGATGGCATATCCAACTATCTACCTTGGAAGGTTAGAATAACTGTAGTGCTCAAGGAATGTAAGATTTGGATATTTGCAAACACCAAGATGGTGAATCCCACTGACAAGGATGAATTAGAAGAATATGAATCCCTTGAATCCAAAGCTCAGAGAGTGATCCTGGACAGGGTAAAAGATCATCAGATCCTGCATTTGGAAGAGAAAAAGACCACCAATGACATGTGGGACACCCTGAAGCAGTTGTTCAAGGAAAATAACGAGAACCGATTAATGGCCTTGAAAGACAAGTTACACAATATGAATATGAACAAATATGAAAGTGTAAACTCCTATCTAACTCATGTGGCTCAGGTCAAAGATGAGTTAGCAGTAGTCAGAGAGACTATCTCAGATTCAGAGTTTGTGAGGATAGCCCTTAAGGCCTTCACCAATAGATGGGAATTCTTTGTCAAATGTATTGTTGGCAGAGAGAAACTTTCAGAATGGTCTAGGCTGTGGGATTATTTTACCCAATAGGAGATTCGAGAAGGAGCTTTGGGTGGTCAAGTCAGTGAGGAGGGGGAGCATAATGTATCCCTTGTAGCAAAGACAAACAAGAAGAATAAATACCTCAGTCAAATCAAGTGTTACCATTGTGGGAAGATGGGACACTATTCTTCAAAATGTCATGAGAAAAAGATTGTGAAAGAAAAGACTGAAAGATATGTGACAGCCTATGTAGTAGTAGAAGGTTATGCCATGAAGTTTGAAAAGTGTTTTCTCTTGTCTCAATCAATTCGAGTGTAGGAAGTTCATCCTTTGAGAATGTCTGGGTTGTTGACAGTGGTGCAACCATACATATGAATGGAGTATATGATCTTTTTCACATGATCACTACGTTGGGGCCGAAACATTTTATACAAATAGATGTTGATAGTCCCTAGATAGCCATACGAGGAGTTGGAATTATCAGGTTGTCAACTAGATCTGAGAGAGATTACGGAAATACAATGAGTATTGTTTGTACATGGGATGAGATTAAGCAAAATACTAGTTTCATCCTTTGAGGATGAAGGCTATGGGATGATGGTTAGGTCCAACCATGTTTTCCTGTATAGAAGAGATGAGCTAGTTGGGACCACCATTTTATTGGGTGATCGCAGGGACATACTATATGTCCTGAGAGGGAATATTGTACGACCAAGAGCAGGAACAGGATGGTGGATATTAGAATCAGAAGATGAGGATGGCGTTGCATAAAATAGATATGGTCTTGAATAGGAGAGTGACTTTCTTCAGATAACTGGTAGAAGGCTCAAACAGTCAAGTGATGGTTAATATGAGCAGTTGGATGAGACTCAGGTCGAGTCTCATGATTCATAGTTTTAGTTCAAAGTAGAGCATCTGTTTCTGAGATTGATTCCAGAGCAGGAGAGAGTTGTTACAGGATTTAGAGATGGAGATAGTGTCGGTGACCTTCCTCGTTAAGAGGGAGTGTTAGAAAATTAACTCTAAAGGTTCTCTTTATAGTTTTGGGTGCTGTGTGATAAAGAGGACAGGTAATTTGCCCCTTATGTCTATTTATATATAAAGTAGAATTATATATAAATAAATGATGTTTTGAACTTTATTGTATTGGGTCTCACTTAAATGACATTTAATAATTAAAGTGAGTTATTATTGAATGAGGGTGCATTTAATGATGACCCTAGATATTGTAAATGAATCTCAACCACAGATTAGGTGGTTAGAGAAGTAGTTATATTTTTAAAGTATAAAACTAGGTTTAAAGGACAATTTAGACATCCATCAATGAGGAGAGAGAGAAGATATTGAGACTGAAGGAGAGATAGAAAACCCTAAGTTGGTATGATTCCCAATGCAATCAAACAAAAAAGTACAACACCATTTAATGCACATGTCAGTTCGTACAACATAAATGTGAAGGAACAAAAACTGAGGCAGAAAGTACATAAGTATGACAGGGCCGTACTGCATTAATTGGAGGATGGGAACAATTCTCGAGGCATAAAAAAGTATAGAAAGTACAGTCCATACAACCCGAGCATGTGGCAGATTCGTACACTCCATACAAGCATGTGTGAAGGTACAGAATTCGTACAACACTGTTTGCACATAAATCGAGGTAATTTGCTGAAAGTGATTTTGGGTATTTTGCTTGTGAGGGTCGGAAGATTTTTTTCTTTCTATGGTGTTGGGAAAATTTATGAGTTTCCCCTTTTAATGATAAGTTCTTGTTTCTAGGGTTTTCTTGAGGAGTTGGGGGTTTTCCCGGTCTTTGACAAAAAATCTCTGTGTATTCATGTGTGAAAGATTTGTTTCAGTCTTGGAAAATTGTTGATTGGTGATTTATATTTTAAATTTAAGATGTAAATTTTTAATCATAAACCCTACTTCTCAAGTGTTTGACATAATGTGTAAAAGACAAAGTTTCATATTAAGTCACTGGATTTCTTCACAAAGTACTTACACTATATATTCCAAAGGGGTGTCGATTCTACACTTTTGGTTTCGAGCATGTTCATGTTCATGTTCTTGTTTTGATTTCCTGTTGAAACTTTTTTGGAAGCTCGTTGGATAAAATAACTTGTTGATTTTATCCACACAACATTATTACCTCCAATCATACTCCAATGCAAATCGAAAGAAGATTTTTTTTTTGTTGGATCCTGCACTACAAGAGCTAGAAGTTGTTGCCATTTTGAAGTCATCTACAAGGTGTAGAATGTGATTTAGTTTGACATTTGCTTATTTTTTGTGAACTGAACTTCATATATATACAAAAATATTTACATAGGAAGCAACAAAATGCCATGTACAAGGAATCATATAGTATAAAGAATGGTATATACAAAGAATATTATAGTCTCCTCCTTAGATAAACTAAAATAGATATAAAATAGAAATATGTGGGAGGTAACTATTTTTCATCCTTAATCAGCAGTGATCCTTTAGCAAATGAACTTTCTCTCTCCATAATTCGCAAAAAGTGGTCACAAAACTAGAATCGTTTTCAAAGACATGCTTACAACAGAGTTTCCAAAAAACAAACATTCTAGCCACTCTCACCTAATGCTATGTAGTAATACCTGCTAGCCTAAGAGATTCCACAATAAAAAAAGAAAACATCAAATAAATATTCCTCTAGTCTTTTCCTCTCCGTGTGCATTACCTCCTCATCAAACAAAAAGACATATCAATTGGTTGCGATGTATTGTCAGACACATTGATCGTTTGATACGTCATGTGTGGATTGTATGGGTAGCCCATTTGTTAAATTCAATGTTAAGTGAGTACATCTTATATACATATAAAGCATATTCCTATAAAATTACTCATATGAAATCAATATATTTTGTCGTTATTAAAAAAAATATCTTCGAGAGGTTTCAAGCTGACATCAGCTCCATATGTTTCTCTCCAACCTCTGTTGATATTGTTGTACATAGAGAATATTGGATCATAATAATTATTCTCATGGAAAACAACTATCCATCCACGTTTCTAATGATCGGTGTTGGGTATGAATGTGAAGAAACCATGCACTCCTACTTCAAGTGTGGGTATGAGTCTATTTCCAACTAACAAAAAGAGCATTAAAAAGAGATGATTACTAAGAAAATAAAAATAGACCTTACAGAAAACAATCTAATTAAACTTTAAACAAACATTTATGCTATTTACAGATCCAATTAAGTTCAAAAGTGGACTCTGGCTATGCTATTTGATGGTCGAAAACAATGAAACAAATCATGGTACAAAACTATCAATAATTGAATTATTAACATCATGAAAACACATCCAAACAACATATGATGTAAATCAAGTTTTCATATCCTTTATAGATGGAAATGATTTCAAATATGCTTTCCAACTATATTATCGACTCGCTCAAAATTGTCAAAAATTGTAAATATTTTAAACTCCTTCTTTTCTTTCTTTTTGTTTAACATGGAAAACAAAGTGTCCATCTAAACTGGTATATTTTTTCCTAAGCATGACACCACATATTTTCTTTGCCCTTTTTTCACTGCTTGTATACTTTTTTCTTTAGGATCATGAATCCCATTTTTCTACAACCTACATTTAGGTTCATATTTAATTGCATTTTCTACCTTATTATAAATCAAGCCAAAACCTAAAGATCTTTGACCATAGGTACAAAAACCAAAGATAAAGATATTTTGTGTATCAATTATTTTAAATTTTCTCATTATTTCCTCTTGAAGTTGACACTTTGAGAGGTTTCCTCTTCGAGGATGGAGGATGTTGATTTGGAATCGTCGTCTCAATCTTGACTCATCAATAAGGTGTTTGATGCAAACAGTTGGGTGGTGGTTAAACTGTTTGGAATCCATTTGTTGTTTGTATATAAAATAAAGTTTCTGTAAAACAAACATAATTGGTGTTTTTAATACAAATTTCAACATGTGAAAACTAGATAATTAATCTAAATGAAACAAATGTGTCATTGCAAGGAAAGGCACAACATACAAGTTGCTTCAACGACATAATAATTGAAAAAAACTAAATGTAAATAAATTTGAGAATATTTCACATTAAATCAATACAAAATCAAATACATTAGGATGGAGTTATCTCAAAGAAACAATTAATTTATATATTAGAATTCTACTTCAATTTTGGTTGTTAAGGAGGAGTGATCTAGGAGTTATGGTGTGTTCATGGTTTTGGTAGTTGGATTGCTACTATGAACTTTCATTGTTAAGGTCATTTACATTTCCTCTGTCATTTTTATTGGATGTACAAGGTGGCCTCACTAGTTGGTTTAGCACATGTCCCTTGTCTCCTAACATCAAGACACATCTACTTGAAAAGAGAAAATTCATATAATAGTTGTATTTCTACTCATAGTTTCAGTTGTTGAGGTTATCGACATGTCCTCTATCAGCCTAATATTCAATAATGGATGTGCAAGTGGGGCCTCACCAATTGGTTTAACACATGTCCCTTGACTCCCAACTTCGGTACACACATATCTCAAAGATAGGATTCATCTAACAATCATTTAAATGTGCATAGGATACATTATCATTACTATCATGAATATCACACTGTGACAGAATCATTTCACTAATAGTGCAAATCTTACTAGCAGTTACATTTCTGCTTAGTGTTTCAATTGTTGAGATCATCGATATGCCATTTGTTACTCTAACACCCAATAATCTATATGCAAGGAGGGCCTCACCAATTGGTTTAGCACATGTCCCTAGACTCCTAACATCGAGACACATCTATCTCAAAGAGAGGATTCATCTAACAACCATTTAAATATGCATAGGAGAGAGAATCATAACTATCATAAATGTCACAATGTGAATACCATAATTTAAAAACAAAGAAATCAACATAATGAAATCAACTTATTCAACTTAATTTAATCTCTTTCATATTATTCATCCATTTTAAAAATCATATGCTAAACTTAAAAAATCATATATTAAATTGAAAAAAAGACAAAAACTCATAAACCATATCATTTCCTAAATCATATAGTCATAATATTTACGCCGTAAGGCGTTTTTCTCCGAAGAAGTTCGGAAATCCACTGTTCAATTTCGTCTATGGATCCAATCTTCTTTAGACGCGTGTTTGATGTGGACGCGTGTTTCACCGTGTTGAGGTCAACTATTTGCCTTTCTAGTTTATTATACGAATACGCTAAGGAAAACGCGGGACCTCTGAAGCCCGGCGTCGATACAGTGGAGCAGACCGTGAAAGCTGTGGTTGGCCCTGTCTCCCGACGTCTTCAACGGGACAGAGTCGATACTGCCCATCAATATGTTCTGCTGGAGAGAGTCGATAATTTAGAAGCCTTGATCTTGCACTTCTGCCGGGGCCACTATGAGGCTGTTCGTTCGAATCCCGTCGGGGGCAACTCTCTCGCTTAGGTTTGCTGATGATTCTCCAACTGTCGGGAACCTCAAGCAAGCAATTGAAGACCGCCAAGGGATACCCAGGGTCACCCAGACGGTTTTCTATTCTACAAAACACCTATGGAACAAGGGATCGAATCTGGAAGAATATGGTGTCTCGGACAACTCCAGCATCATGCTCCTGCTCCCCATAGCAGGAGGAATGCAGGCCCCGGTTGTTCCGCGGCCACGGCTGGAGTTTCTCAACACAAAACCTCCGCCAAACTATGTGGCGGGGCTGGGCCCAGGGGCCATGGGGTTCACAACGCAGTCTGATATTGGGCCTGCGAGGGCCGCCCCAGACTTCCCGGACCGCTCTGCCACCACCATCGGCGGCGCAGCGGCGGGCAGAGGGCGGGGCAAGGGCGGCACCGGGGCCGCGGGCACCGAAGAGGAGGAAAAAGCAGACGACGAAAAGGGTTATGATGAGAATCAAAAGTTTGATGAATTCGAGGGTAACGATGTGGGTCTGTTTGCCTCTGCCGAATACGATGAAGATGATAAGGAAGCCGATGCCGTCTGGGAGAGCATTGATAAAAGAATGGACTCTCGTCGCAAGGACCGGCGAGAGGCAAGGCTGAAACAGGAGATTGAAAAGTACAGGGCATCAAACCCTAAGATCACAGAACAGTTTGCTGATCTTAAGAGAAAATTGTATTCTCTCTCGACCGAGGAGTGAGACAACATACCGGACATTGGGGATTATTCGCTCCGGAACAAGAAGAAAAGGTTTGAGAGCTTTGTTCCCGTTCCAGATACATTGCTGGAGAAGGCCAGGCAAGAAAAGGAGCATGTGAGTGCGTTGGATCCCAAGAGCAGGGCTGCCGGTGGCACTGAGACGCCATGGGCGCAGACGCCAATGACCGATCTCACGGCAGTTGGAGAGGGGAGAGGGACTGTCCTATCTTTGAAGCTCGATAGGCTATCTGATTAAGTTTCAGGATTGACTGTCGTGGATCCCAAGGGGTATCTGACTGATCTCAAGAGTATGAAGATTACTAGCGATGCGGAGATTTCCGATATCAAGAAGGCTAGGTTGTTTCTTAAGTCGGTTACACAGACTAATCCGAAGCACCCTCCTGGTTGGATTGCGGCGGCAAGGCTGGAGGAGGTGGCTGGGAAGATACAAGCCGCGCGACATTTGATTCAAAAAGGTAAGTTCCTGCTCTGAAGGACATTGTATTTAATCAAAATCGAGAATTGAATTTAAGTAGAATTTTGATGAAAAGTGTCAGGTTTTCAAGATTTCATTTCTGTTATGAACATCTGAGTTATAGAGATTTCATCCTGAGTCCAGTATAACTATACCTTTATTGAAATTTGTTGGGTTTTTAAGATTCGTTTTTTTATATTGAACCTGGTCACAAATGTCTTCCATAGTTTGCCAGACTGGTAATTGATAGCGCCACTATACTGGAATCCATCTCTAGAATTCCCTGTTACAGGGCTGCCCAGTTTTTATAATTTGTGTACTGTTATTTCCATTGCTTGATAAGTGGTTTTACCCAAAAAGTTTGGCGAAAATATTCATAACCTTTCCAATCAAGATTGAAATGAAAACTTTTTGGTTTCTGATGCAGCGATACTTACACGGTCGATGAATAGAGATCCCGTTGTAATGCAGCAGGTTTCTACCCCTGCAAATCTCAATATCCTATACACAGGCCCGCGAATGGCCCAATTTTTTCGTGGTAATTTCTTCATGTATTTTTTCCCTGTCCTGTGCTTCACAGTCAACAATTGTATTTGTGGCATTTTGTACTCTTAGCTACAAAAATTTATGAATTCTTCCATTGCCTCCGATTTGGTCTTTTGGTGTGGGCTGACATTTAGAATTACAAATATTAAGATAGGATTTCAGTTGTATGTGTGTTTGCACTCTTTGTGAAGTTTGTATATTGCCCAATAACAGACAATAAAATAGAAGGCGGGCAACAATCACTGACTGTTCTAGGCCATCGCGGTTCTGGTAAGAACAGAGTATTGAGTGCTGGAGATGCTTCTAATGCCAGACCTTCTATTATGGAAAATACAATAAAATATTTGGCCCTGGCTGCAGAGAATGGCGTAGATTTTGTTGAATTCGATGTGCAGGTAGACCAAGCTTGTCATTTTCTGGCATAGGATATGGTGTTTAGGCTTCTTGCCT
>LPNX011075218.1:0-21693 GCA_001517045.1 Pseudotsuga menziesii
ATTATTATTATTATTAATGTAGTCTCGAATATTTGAGTATGTTTTAGTTTTTTGTTTTATATTTTCTTTGGGTTTAACTGCTTTGGTTGGAAACAATTTGGAATAATTCCCCGCGATTATTATATAAAGTGTCGAAGTTACCTCGCTCAACCACTTTACCATCTTTAAGAACTGCAATCGAGTTACAAGACCTCATCATTTGTTCACTATGCGTTATAACCATTGTTAGTAGAGCAGGTGGACCTTTTTTGACGATCTCATTGATGATAGAGGAGCTGACAGAATCCAAGGCTGAAGTACACTCATCTAAAATCAGAATTTTTGATTTTCTCAGAAGTGCTCTGGCTATGCAAAGCCTTTGCGCTTGTCCACCTGACAGTAAAGTTGTGTCAATACGTGTATCCAAGGCCTGAGGTGATGAAATTACAAAGTCATGGATTCCTACGTATTTTAATGCGTCATACATTTCAATTTCAAGTATTTCGCCTTGTAAACCATAAGTTAGGTTATCTCTGATGGTTCCATTGAATAATAAAGGTTTTTGCTCAACCACTGAAATTTCTTTTCTTAAACTTGTCAAATTCCAGTCATTTACGTCCGTACCGTCTATTTTAATTTTGCCTACTTCACAATTATAAAGTTTTGTTAATAAAAGTACAAGTGTAGACTTTCCTGTGCCTGATTCACCAATGATACCTAACGTCTGTCCGCAAAACATGTCAAAATTCATGTTTTTGTAAACAAAGGCGGTAGGTGCAGATGGATAGGCAAATGTCAAATTTTGAATTGAAACGATTGGTTTTTTTTCTTTGCCATGGTAGGTGTGACCAGCTATTCCCACTGTTTTAGCATTATTGTTTTCAACCTCTAGGGTATTATGCTTTTCATCAATAATCCTATAGATCCAACTGGCAGCACGTTGGCCTCTACTTATATCGGGTATCTGACTTACTAGGCTAGTGCATGACATAATAGTGAATAATAACAAAGTGAAAGTCGTAAACATTTCCTTTGAGGTGTACTCGTGAATCATAACCAGCTTTAGGCCATAGTAGTAAATAATAGCTTGGATACACATGACAATCATGTTTGTCATAGATATACCAAATCCTGTGGCAATGGCGCGTTTGGAGGCAATTTGTTGCATTTTTATCTTCAAGTCATGGTAGGTCAATTGAAAATGAAATTCAGCTTGTAAGCACTTAATGGTTTTAATGTTAGTGACAATCTGGTACAGGCAGTTTTCTAACTGAGCAACAGATGTCTTATAATCTGTTTCACATTTTTGTAAAATGCCTCCATATATTGCTGAAAATATTATTATGAGTGGAAACATCGAAATACAAACCAAACTTAACTTCCAGCCCGATACTAACGCCCAAATTAGTCCAATCATTGATACGGTAACGAAACTAGTCATTGCACTCAAAAATTCAGAGACCAAAGACCTCAAATCTCGCAAATCATTCAAGACTAGAGCAGAAATTTCAGAAGCCTTGTTGTTTTCACCAGAAAACCAGTCCATATTCTTTCTCGTCAGTTTTTCCATAACTTCATTTCTAAGATCCATAACCCAGTATTCACTGCAGCAATCTAATAGGAATCCTTTAGCAAAATTGAAAATACCATCTGCCGCAGCCACACCAAGAACAAGAAGCGACCATTTCGCCAAATAATGTGAAGAGCCAGTTTTTCCATCCGTGGATGGGACAATTCCTTCTAGTAAGAAACTGAATGTGTATGAAAAGACGGGATTTGTGGCGCCTGCGATAAGAGAACATAGCAGTCCCAAGATTAGAATTTTTTTGTATCTTATGCTTTTAATCATTCTTTTGATAATCTGAATAATGCTCAGAAGTTGTGGCCCTGTTGAACTTTCGGTGTTCTTTTGTTGTTCTAGTGCATACCCAATATTTTCCTCTTCAACTTTAACCCTTCTTGTTTTAACATTCGATCTTTTTTGATAGATTGCTTCGTATAAGGATAGCTGATCTGTCTCATCATATCCCAGATTACTTAAGCATGATCCAAGTTTTGGTGTTTCCAATTGAGAGTTAAAACTTTCCACAGTGTGTATAGATTTTTCTTCAATCTCTGTATCTACAATAGTTTTCGCATCAGAGTAGTCATTCTGTAGGTGATACCATGTGCTAAATGTAGTGGTCGGATCGGCTAGAAGTTCAGACTGGGTGCCGCTTTCAACAACTTCACCTTCCTTCATTAGATATAAATAGTCATCAGATTCAATTTGGCTCAACTCATGCGTCAATATGATTGTAGTCTTTCCTTTCCTCCAATGCCTAATTGCCTTCATCAACAGGTTGCGATGAACAATATCTAGAGCCGATACAGCTTCGTCTAAGAATAATATTGGAGTATCTCTGATGAATGCACGTGCTATAGCAACTCTTTGTTGTTGCCCGCCACTTAGTGTGACACCCCCAGTCCCAATTAATGTTTCCAGTCCATCGGGAAGGTCTAGAATAAATCTATCCAGAAGAGCCATTTGACAGGCATCTTTGATTAAATGTCTATTTTCATTGGTGCTGCAATCGGCATTTCTTACCGAATCTGTTGAACCTAAAAGAATATTTTTTCTAAGAGTATCATTAAATAGGGTACAACGCTGTTCTACGACGGTGATATTTTCAATTAGCAATTTTTGGTCGATTGTTTGGATATTGTGGCCATTGATAGATATCGATCCATTATAGCCATCGTAGAACCTTAATAATAAGTTGGATAATGTAGATTTACCTGAGCCTGATTTTCCTACTATGAAAGTAAATTGCCCTGCAGAGAAATTTAAACTAACGTTCTTTAAAACTGCTTCCGAAGGTCTGCTTGGATAAGAAAACGAAACGTTATCAAATGTTAGATCACTGGTGGCATAATCTAGTGGAAATTGGTGGGCTACAGTTTTATTTAAAGGATTTCGCTTGGATCCATCTTTTAATAGAGTCATGATTTTTTCCATAGCCACTCCGCCTTTTTGAAGAACAACTATTTGGTATAATGTATTATTCAAAGTCGAGCCCAGCATAATGCATGAATGGAAGCAAGTGATTACATCGTTAATGTTCAGCTTGCCCTTTTTGATCATTGCGGAACCAAACCAGAATCCCTGTACAAACATAGTCAACGTCAAAAATCTCAAGATCCCAGCGTTTGCAGCGACAAAAAAGCAACTCTTGATGAAGAAAGTGTTACAATTTAGTATGATTTCCTGGAATTTTTTCCTTTCTAGACGTTGTGTACAATATAATCTCACTAATTGAGCGGCATTCATCGACCATGTAAGTAATTGGGCTGCTTTACTCGTTTCAGAATTCTCCTTCTCTGAATATACATGAATCATTCTGGAAAACACCACTGCAAAAAATGTGATTATTGGAGAGCTGCAAAGAATAATTAAGGTTAATGACCAAGAATAGTAGAATGACGTCCCCAGAAGCGCACATATTGCAACTAAATTCTGGAAAGTTATGGCTGATGCCTCTGCGGAGCTTGATCTTAGCTCTTCCACACATCTGTTGATTTGAGTAAAATCTCCTAACAATTTTTCATTATTGTCGTACCATTCCATTGGCTTTTCCTCCAAATATGCCTCCAATATCTGTGACCGTATTCTAAAGCCTTGTCTCTCGCCGATGTGCATCCAACTTGTTAGAGAAAGCCACATTACTGGCACAGAAGCCGCACCAAGTGCCATTACTGCCATTGATCTCTGTACTAGTTGGGAATACAAACCCTGATGTGACCCATTAGCCACGAAAACTGATAGGAGATCGAACACTCTGCCCGTCAGGATAGAAGTAATTGCCGGCACTAGGCCTGTTGCCACGGTACCTATTATCATTATCATTAACAGCCTGTAGTCATTCCGTATGTTCACGTACCTGAAAATGTGATAGTGTTTTGTAGTTTTAAAATTTAAAAAGTTCATGACGTAGCTTGTTCTTTGTTTCCTAGTGGAATTTTCAGCGGCACTTGAAAGCTCTCTGTGTGAACGTAACAACGGGAGATAGTTCTGCCATATCCAGGTTTATAAGCTCTGGTATTTAAATGATGAACGGCAATAATGCAACAGTTTTTATATCTGAAACAATTGTATATGTGCGAAGCAGCGTGTAAATTTCCCTATTAGGTAATTACATGGCAAAAAAAAAATAAGAAACTATTTTCTTAAAGTACCTTTACCCTTTGTGGAAAACAATAAATTGTATAGTGGCAGAATAGCGAAAAGAAAAAGGAAAGGAATATATTTGTCAGTGCAAGGACCAGCATTGTTTGAAAAAAGAGAGGATATTACTAGTAGGTAATAACAGCTATGTCGCGTTATATATATTATAATAAAAATTAAAAATTAAAAAATAAAATTTCAAATGCCCTCTGTGGGAATTGAACCCACGATCCCCGCATTACGAGTGCGATGCCTTACCACTTGGCCAAAAGGGCTGAGTAATTTTTATACCTGCTAAATTTGTGGCTCCGTTATAATGTACAGATTTATCTATTTTGAAGATGATACATTTAGCAAAAATGACCTTAAAAATGAAGCAGATGCCATTTGCCTATAGCTTGGAAAAGTAGTAATGGTTATTCAAAAAGTTAGCAGCGAGATCTTTTTTCTATCGCGCGTTAAAGCGTTTGAACAGATATATATTATTCAGCTACAACTATCTATATATAATATTTCTTCGATTTTTCGTTTTCTCAAGTTTCGTCTTATTGATTGATCAGAAGTTTACTGCGCTTTTGGGTAAAGAAGCATTAAACAAAGGAGAGAGAAATATTGCAAGGAAAAAATGGTGAGCTATGGAAGTCATAGTAGTGAGGTTTCGAAAGTTCTCAAAACGCCGAAGTTTGTGCTTAGATATGGCAATGTATCCGGCAAACAACGTTTTGCCCTAAAGCGGAAGATAAATTACAAACTACGTGAAAGCAAATATCAAGAATACTTGAATGAATACAACACCTTCGTGCTTTACGACTGGGAAAACAGTGGTGCTGGTAGTCTTGTCGATTCTTCCTACAATCTCCCCTCTTTATGGAAGGAATTCATAACAGAGGGCATATCTAAAGGTGCAATAAACGACAAACTACCGACAGTCTTTATGAAGAGGAAGTTGGCAAACTCAGCGTTGGGTCACTGTTTGGGACTTGATTTCCTGACTGATCCAAGCGAGTCAGAACATGAATACAGGTGCATGTTTCAGACAGTTCAGGACATCCCATCTCTCTCGCAACTGATCTTATTCAACAGCATGCCAAACGTTCCAGTAAGATTGAAATTGCATACCATTGGTATAAATATAAATTTCGGCTGCAAACGTTCCCTGATAAGCAACGGTGGTGATCAAGACACTGAAATGAGCGAAGCAGTCTCTTATATCCAGCCTTTATTGGAAGAATCCTCGAGAATGTACCGCAATTTAAACTACTGGAAGCTGTTAAAAATAGCACGAAATAACAAGAAGGATGAACCGTTGGATCAGAGCACGCGTATCAAGTCGCAAGTTAAGCTTTTACTGAGTCAATTGGCGACGAACCGAATTACCTCACCTTCCGTCACGGATCATGGGGGTCACAACTGGCTCATATTCACCAGAAGACGGTTGTAAACGATAAATATGCCATAAAGATCTGCGAACTGTACATATCCATATATAATGCGTATTATTTGGTGACTATAGCACTGGCTTCCGCCATCTCACTAAGAACGAAGAGGTATAATAAAGCATTGTGATGTTAAAGAATGACGATTAACCAGCATTTACAACAACTTCTCTTCAACAGAATAGACAAAACAACAAGCAGTATTCAACAAGCTAGGGCGCCGCAGATGTTATTAGATGACCAGCTGAAGTATTGGGTCCTGTTACCTATTTCGATTGTCATGGTTTTGACGGGTGTACTCAAACAGTACATCATGACACTTATAACGGGAAGCAGTGCAAATGAAGCACAACCAAGGGTAAAGTTAACTGAATGGCAATATCTACAATGGGCACAATTATTGATTGGAAACGGTGGGAACCTGTCTTCCGATGCATTTGCTGCGAAGAAGGAATTTCTAGTTAAGGATCTCACTGAGGAAAGGCACCTAGCCAAGGCCAAGCAGCAGGGTGGTTCGCAAGCTGGAGAGGTTCCTAATCCCTTCAACGATCCAAATATGTCTAATGCTATGATGAACATGGCTAAGGGTAATATGGCCAGTTTCATCCCTCAAACTATTATTATGTGGTGGGTAAACCATTTTTTTGCTGGATTTATTCTTATGCAACTACCTTTCCCTTTGACTGCCAAATTCAAAGAGATGTTACAGACCGGTATTATCTGTCAGGACCTGGATGTGAGATGGGTTAGCTCCATTTCATGGTATTTTATTTCTGTGCTCGGGCTAAATCCAGTCTACAACCTGATTGGGTTAAACGATCAGGACATGGGTATTCAGGCTGGGATAGGTGGCCCTCAGGGCCCCCAAGGCCCTCCACAATCACAGGTTGACAAAGCAATGCATGCGATGGCTAACGATTTGACTATCATTCAGCATGAGACTTGTCTTGATAACGTTGAGCAAAGGGTTTTGAAACAGTATATGTAAGTTCGTGGCTATATATGCACTTGTATAGAAAACAGATATACTTCTCGGTTTCAATTGTATAAATCTACAAATTTATCTCTTGCATCCGCCATTCCGTATGCACCTTGCCATGATATAGGCCTGACAAACTTTACAATTGGTGGCGCGTTTTTGATAACTTTTTGAGAGATTATCCATTGTAAGAACTGTTGAGAATCTAATGAGTTGTCCCCCTCATTGGCCAAACAACTACAGTACTTAATGCTGCGGAGGGCTTTAGGCCTCTGCGACGCATTCAGTATTTGGAAAAGTATTTTGAAGATCGGCTGATCAACGGATATCTTGTCTTGGAAACTGGTAGGAGTAAAATGTAACCAGTTATTGACCATCGACTCTTGATCGTTTAGATGGAGGTTCGATAAAAGCTCAGCTTCATCGTCGAAATAAAACTCTCCGAGCGAATATACCTCCTGTGGACGTACAATCACACCATTTTCATCCTCCATTGCATATAGAGAGTCCCAAATGCATATTTCCGATATATTATACT
The DNA here is from genome assembly GCA_001517045.1 of Pseudotsuga menziesii. Classification (NCBI taxonomy): domain Eukaryota; kingdom Viridiplantae; phylum Streptophyta; class Pinopsida; order Pinales; family Pinaceae; genus Pseudotsuga; species Pseudotsuga menziesii. The sequence continues at coordinate 7,137 of LPNX011075218.1, forward strand.
TGCTCAAGAACGGCAAGATGATCTCTACGATGAAATTATTCAGATAGTTAACGGACACGAGTGGTGTTCGTTGCTGTATGGCAAAAAGTCCTCGCTTCTTATTGTAGAAAACTTCCAAAGCGCTGCTATACTTCATATCAGCGTCTTTATATAGCGAGTCGCTACCATCCTCTGGTCTGTCTAATGGTCCCACAAATTCCACTAGGTATTTCGAATCTAACGCCTCCAAATATTCCCATTCATTTGCTTGTGAATTTAGCAGCCAGTCAATACTCAATTGTGGTATATTCCCTACGCTTACTAATGGCAACACCAGGCAGCTCATCGTATGTTCTTTTGGGTTTTGTGCTATTCTTTCCTGAAGTTTTAATTTAATTTCCTTATTTTAGTGTAGGTGGCTTTTTTTTTAGCAGGTTACTCATTGTGGGATCATTTTCAGGCTCAAAGCGAAAAATTGAAAAATTAGCTAACAAAAAAAAACTAAAATTTTTTCAAATTCCATCAGTTAGTTTGAGAAGTTGTCGGTAAGCAACCTATAGAACAAGTGTTTCCAATCAAATCGAGGAATGCTAGAACGGATTCAGCAGCTGGTAAATGCAGTGAACGATCCACGCTCAGATGTGGCCACTAAGAGACAAGCCATCGAGCTGCTAAATGGGATTAAATCATCAGAGAATGCATTGGAAATCTTTATATCATTGGTCATCAACGAGAATTCAAATGATTTGTTGAAGTTTTACGGACTGTCCACATTGATAGAATTGATGACGGAGGGCGTGAACGCTAATCCAAATGGTTTGAATCTGGTAAAGTTTGAAATAACCAAATGGCTCAAATTTCAAGTTTTGGGCAATAAGCAAACTAAGCTGCCTGACTTTTTAATGAATAAGATTTCTGAAGTGCTGACTACGTTGTTTATGTTAATGTACAGTGATTGTAATGGAAACCAGTGGAACAGTTTTTTTGACGATCTGATGAGTCTATTCCAAGTGGATTCGGCTATTTCCAATACGAGCCCGTCTACCGATGGTAACATTCTTCTAGGTCTTGAATTTTTTAACAAGCTCTGTTTGATGATTAATTCGGAGATTGCTGACCAAAGCTTTATTAGGTCTAAGGAATCTCAGTTAAAAAATAACAATATAAAAGATTGGATGCGTGATAACGATATCATGAAATTGAGTAATGTGTGGTTTCAGTGTTTAAAACTGGACGAACAAATTGTGTCACAATGTCCCGGATTGATCAATTCTACCTTGGATTGTATTGGGAGTTTTATCTCATGGATCGATATTAATTTAATTATTGATGCAAATAATTATTATTTGCAATTAATCTATAAATTTTTAAATCTTAAAGAAACCAAAATTTCATGTTATAATTGCATACTGGCCATCATCTCTAAAAAAATGAAACCAATGGACAAACTGGCTTTTCTGAATATGATCAATTTGACCAACGAATTGACTTACTATCATCAAGCCATATCAATGAATCCCCAAATTATTACATTTGATAATTTAGAAGTCTGGGAAAGTTTGACCAAGTTGATTACTTCCTTTGGCATAGAATTTACTATCATTATTGAACAAGTCAACGATGATCAAAAATTGGATACATTATACAAACAATCGGTCATTTCAAATGTTGATTCCATATTATTGGAGAAAATAATACCAATACTTTTGGAATTTATGAATAATGAGTTTGATTCAATAACAGCAAAAACCTTCCCATTCTGGTCAAATTATCTGGCTTTCTTGAAAAAATATAAAGCATCTTCACCAAATTTTGTACCATTGCATAAGGATTTTCTAGATAATTTCCAACAAATTTGCTTTAAAAGAATGAAGTTTTCAGACGACGAGGTCACACAGGATGATTTTGAGGAATTCAACGAAACCGTAAGATTTAAATTAAAAAATTTCCAGGAGATCATCGTGGTAATTGACCCAAGTCTGTTTTTAAATAACATTTCTCAAGAAATCTCAGCAAACCTAATGAATTGTAAAAACGAAAGCTGGCAAGTTTTCGAGCTAACTATTTATCAAATCTTCAATTTAAGTGAATGTATCAAGAACAACTATTTCGGTTTGAACAAGAATGAAATTATGACCTCACAACCTTCGCTAACTTTAGTACGATTTTTAAATGAATTGTTAATGATGAAGGATTTCTTATTAGCCATTGATAACGAACAAATCCAAATACTATTCATGGAATTAATTGTGAAAAACTACAATTTCATATTTTCAACTAGTGCTAACACAGCAAATGCTACTGATGATGATGAAAAGTATCTATTAATATTGAATATTTTCATGAGCTCATTTGCTATGTTCAATAAAAGAGAAAACGTCAGACTAAGGTCATGGTATTTATTTACAAGATTCTTGAAGTTGACAAGAATCAATTTGAAAAAAATCCTCTTTGCCAACAAAAATTTGGTTAATGAAATAACTAATAAGATAAGTCCTCTACTTCACATAAAAGTAACATCTATCAACGCCCAAGGGACGGATGACAATGATACAATTTTTGATAATCAGTTGTACATATTTGAGGGTATTGGGTTTATAATCACATTGAATAATAGCAGTCAGGAGCTCACTGCTGCCACTGCCAACACCCCCATCGATTACGATATATTGGACCAGATATTAACTCCGCTATTTACACAATTAGAGGGTTGTATTACCCAAGGAGCTTCGCCAGTTGTGATTCTGGAATGTCATCACATTCTTATGGCTATTGGTACTTTAGCGAGAGGTTTGCACATTGGTCTCGTCCCTGAGAATCAGGTCAACAATATGGTTGTCAACAAAAAATTAATCAATGACTCTTTAATCCATAAATTCTCTAATATAGCTGAGGTTATATTAGTAACATTCTCTTTTTTCAATAAGTTCGAAAATATCCGCGATGCATCTAGGTTTACCTTTGCCAGGTTAATTCCAATTTTAAGTAATAAAATTTTACCATTTATCAATAAATTGATTGAATTGATCTTATCGTCCACAGATTTAAAATCATGGGAGATGATTGATTTTCTTGGGTTCTTATCTCAACTGATTCATATGTTTCACACGGACACAGACTGTTACCAGCTGTTTAACCAGTTACTTACTCCGCTTATCAACAAAATCCATTCTATTATCGAAGAGATTGATGAACAACACGACCAACAATCAAGCAGTAACAAACCTATAGACACTGCAGTCACAGCCACCTCCGTAAATAAGAATATCGTGGTCACCGATTCGTATAGAGATAAAATACTATTGAAAAAGGCTTACTGCACATTTTTACAGTCATTTACTAATAATTCCGTCACTTCGATACTATTGTCAGATATAAACAGAGCAATCCTGCCGGTCATATTAAACGATTTGGTCACCTATACGCCGCAAGAGATCCAGGAAACATCAATGATGAAAGTGTCACTCAATGTATTGTGCAATTTTATCAAATGTTTTGGGAATGGGACCTGCTTGGATAATGACGACATCAATAAAGATCCCAACCTTAAAATAGATGGTCTCAACGAATACTTCATCATGAAATGTGTCCCAATAATCTTTGAAATTCCGTTCAATCCAATATACAAGTTCAATATCAAAGAAGGGAGTTTCAAAACAATGGCATATGATTTGGCAAGATTACTGAGGGAGCTATTTATCGTCAGCAGCAACCCCACCACAAATGAGAATGAATGTGTAAAATATTTAACTCAGATCTACCTTCCACAAATCCAATTACCACAGGAATTGACGATTCAGTTGGTTAATATGTTAACCACAATGGGTCAAAAGCAATTCGAAAAATGGTTTGTAGATAATTTCATTTCTGTTTTAAAGCAAGGTCAATAGCTTTCAGGCGCAGAAAACCTGAAAACAAAAAAAAAATGCAAAACGAGAGTAAAAGTTGTAATTATATTTATACTAATATTTAAATTGGTAATATGTAATTAGACTTATCATTCACTTTGGTTTAGCAGCTAGTCATGTAATGGCACTAAAAGTGCTTCTTTATCTATTATTTATACGTGACATACTATTACTTCTATGTATTACGTAAAGAATGACAAACGTTTAGTTTTTTTAATTTCAAAGAAATCGTTGGAAGGTTCAAAAAGGATCAGGTGAGATATTAGAGTATATGAATGTTTCAGCCTCTAAGCTACACAAAGAACTAGCATAGTAGGACTTTAACCCATACAATGGAACTCAACGACCCTTCAATTATATCAAGCAGCCAGTTTTCAGGTGAATTGTCTGACAGCGATACTGCAGCCGCTACTCACAAATCGCAACAAGCCATCTCAAATTTATTCCAAAAATTAGCCAAAAAGGGCAGAGAAGAGAAGCCAATCGGTAGCGTAGAATCTTCAACTGATAGCTCTAACATTTCTGTTGCTACGAGCGGTAACAATAAAGAAAGCAATAAGAAAAAAAATAAGAAAACGGCCATGCTAAATTTCAGCAGTTTGACGGACCCTATAACGAACTACAAACCAATGGATCTGCAATACAAGACATATGCATACTCCATGAATGAACTTTATCATTTGAAACCATCTTTGGCAAGTGCTTCGTACGAAGAAGACCCACTTATTTCGGAACTTGTGAGGAGTTTACCCAAAAGAAAGTTTTGGCGATTGCGCATGGGACCTCCAGATCAAAAGCATGCTAATAACCATCATTTTAATGGGAACAATGGCGGAGGCAGTTGGAAGGCTGGTTACAAGAATGGGAAAAACGATGAGAGAAGAATGAGTAGAACCAAAAACATGCAGGGAGGCAAACGAAGATCTCAACAAGATGATGAAGAAAAAAAGATTGACCAAGAAATGCTGGAGATGGACAAGAATCTTCAATTAGGAGGTGACGTCGGCCATTCAATTGCAGATTTTGAAGATTGGAAGGCAAAGATGAAGGAATTAGAATTGAAAAAACTTTCAAAATCTAAAGGAATCAGTAACTCTACCGCAATTGCTCCCAGGGAAAGCGCCTCTCATGAAACACCCACCGATTTAAGACCGGTCATTCCAAGGGGCCCTAGTTCAATAACAGATTTTTTGAATTTAAAGAGGCAAGATAAGAAGGAAGAATCTTCACAACAAACACCTGGTATTCCTGTTGGACAGCCAAGCCTATCCAAAACCAGTATAGAACAAGTTAACGAATTAGAAACTAATTCAGATTTGGGTAAAAGTTCATCATCTCGGTTTTCATCATTTTTCAATAAATCTGCCACTTCGTTGCCTTCATTAGATAATAATAATCAAGTGCCATCGTCAAACGTGTCTGTAGTAAACAACGATGGCAACAGTACACCTCATCAAAGTGGTTCAAGACTGATGTCGTTTTTCAAAGAATCTAGATCGAGCACTCCAAATGCAGAATCGCAGTTGTTATCAGCCTCAGACAAAGATAATGGAAAGATGCAGACTCTTCCGCAATTCCAGCAGCAACCGCAACAAATGCAACCAATGGCATTTACCCAGCATCCTCCTAATAACAACGCATTTTTCAATGGGCTATTGAATAAAGGTAAAAGTGAAACTAGTACTCCTCCTCCTCCTCCCCCAGGACTAATTGCTCATCAGGGTCCACAATTTCCTGTGATGGGTGTACCACCAAATTTTCCACAACGCATGATGCCACCGCCACCAGGTCTCGTTCAATTCCAGAAAGATTCTAAAGATGTAAATAAGAAGGAAGACAGGCAATTAAGGCAAAATAAAAATCCAAACGGAACAAGAAATAGCAAGGGAAAACAAGAGGAAACAGCAACGCCAGATCTGCCTCAACAGCAATACATGCCACCACCCCCACCTCCAGGGTTTTTTCCAATGCATCCTAACTTTCCTAACGGCCCAATGCCACCATTACCACAGGGGTTCCCAATCCCACCAAATGGTATGTTACCGGTAACAGGACAACAGCCACAGCCACCTTATCCAAATATGATGCTACAAGGAAATTTCCCCCCTAATTTCCAGCAAGGTTTTGGTAGTAACTCCCCTATGCCAATTCCATCTATTATTAATGCCAATGGCAAAAATGTTACAAACCAGTTACCACCAGGATTAAACTCTAAAAAGAATATAAAATGAGATGCGTAACGAGCGAGTACTTGACAGGAAACGACAAAAACACAGTGAACATACTATCTAAAAGCATGTTCTTTTCCTTTTCATTTTTCATCTTTATTATCTAGAGTTTGTATATAACATGTATCCTATATTATCTTATCCTATCATCATCACTTAACTTGTTATAATTCTCCCATATACTTATGTTTTCGCCTTTGATATTTACTAGTCGAAGGAACTTTTTTCGCAGTTAGTAACGTCACGCTCGGAACTAAACATTAATGAATGAGATGCATTTTTATACAACACTTTTACAGGCTATATACAACTAAGTGATTTTCAATACATTAAAACTACCAGAATGGACACCAACCGATATAATGTTGGCATAGGTTTTCCACTGATGTGGCTTGTTGGATTAGTTTATCCACTTGTTCTGGAACGTCCAAGTCATTAAACCTTCTTATATCGTTCCCCGTTAATTTGTCAGTAATGCGCTTCAATACCAACATGGCCCTTGCATTTCGAATGGCATTCTTGTGCTCGTTTTCCACCCTTTGAACTTCTTCTTCGGTAATAGCCCCATTACTCAATAGCTCATTGGCATTCATCACGGGAAGTTGAATGCCCGTTTCTTCCTCAATTTTCTTTGTTGGTAAGTCAAAACCCCAATTGATCAAAGGATCGAAAGCAAAAGCTTCAAGGATTGCCATTAATGAATCCTTGTTATCTCTAAGTACCTTCATAACATTCTCACAAGTAATACGGAAGCTACCTTCAATTCCACTCACTTCCATTGCATATGTTAACATTCTAGTTAATCTAAAAGGTACTTTTTCGGGGAATTTTTCTCTTAATATAGCAGCCTCGAAACAATCACCAAAATCAATATGAATGACTTTCCCAGTGATTCTATCCAACATCAAATTACTAGGGTGGCGGTCACCTAACCCCAATATATAACCGGTCATGGACATCACGGCTAGCGATCGAGTGTAAGTAGTTCTACGCTCCAACCACGTTTCCGATGACCTACTCTTCAGCCATAACACCTTATAAAGATCTTGTCCCTCCGTATTATTTAGGGCGTAAGTGAAGACTTCTACTTTCTGCAACAACGTTAAATTGTCATAATCAGGTGCCATTTGTAACATGACCCAATGCTCAATGTTTAAAGGAATTTTTTTGGCTTCTCTATGCTCCCTAATTAATACATGGAACGTGTCACTATTCGGTACCCAACCCAGTAACCCAGACTTCGGAGATAATGGGATTGCTGGATATTGCTGGATATCTAGATGCCTTCTAAAGCACTCAGCGTCATTTTGCAAAAGCGTGTTAACTAGTCCGAATAATTGCATGACCAAGCTATCCTGTCTAATGTCTTCATGTCCTTTCAACACATACTTATAATCTTTACCATCACTACCCTTGATACAAAACTTTCTCGGTCTTTGTTTGGATGAGATTACTGAAAATACTGGCTCGAATTTAGATATTTTAACAATTGGTTTTCCACCACTTGCACGGGTCCCGGGGACAGCCAATTCCAAATCATGCGCAGATAGTAGTTTTGGCGACACATGTTGTAGTTCAAGAGTTTGTAATTGTGGCAACTGTTTACCAATTTTCCTGAAAACATTATAGTAAATGTCCCACGCTTGGTTTAAATTACTAACATCTTTAGATTTTTTGTAATTCATCAGCCATTCGTAAGCGTCATTCAAGTCCCTACCAAAAGAATTTTGGAACGATATTTCCCTCAAAGTTTCCGGTCCTCTCTTCAGCATTTCGTACAGAGGCTCTAAAGCAGCAAACATTTTTTCGGTATTATGTTCTCCAAAAAACTGCCTACTGGCGTCATCCAGACCCTCATACCATTGCTCATGCCAAAGCACCGCCATACGTATCAATTCGTGGCTGACAAGTTCAGCCTGGTCGACCAAAACTGGACTATGTATTCTCATCTTTTCTATGATGGACAAAGCTGCTTTCTGTCGTGAGAGAGATTCGGATTTAATCGCAACCATTAAGGGGTACACTAATGCCTGCGGATGAGCCTTACCTAGATCAGATAATAGGGAGAGTAATGACCTACTAACAATTTGATTGGGTTGATGAATTCTAGAAATTAACTGTGGCAACACTTCTAACCATGTGCCTATTTGGATTAGGTTGAAACCCTCGTGCATAGCTTGGGTTGCTTCTGGAATACCACCAAAAGTAAACCATAAAGTTAATAACCTTAATGCATCTTGAAGAGAGCTTGATTCTGATAAAGAAATGGAATGAAAAAAACCCTTAATTGCTGGAATTACGTGCCTGTGTATTAAATTAGAAGAGTAATGAACTTCCTTAGCATCAAATGTATTGACCCCGATCATGCCATTATCAAACTCATTAATATCAGTTACCGAGGAAGCATCACTTCCTTCCTGTTTCTTTTTAGAGACAGATGTTAGCATAGAAATGACTTCAAAATTGGCCAGTGCCCAGTTATGCCACGCTTTGTACCATGTGTTGTCAAAGTGTGTAGCGAGCAAATAGGAGCCTAGGATCGAATCTGGATTGCTCAATCTCCATTTAGGCTGTAAGCAAACTCTCCATTCTCCTTGCTTCAAGAAACAACGAGCTAAAAGCTTAGTATAATCTTCAACATGACGAGGGACTCTTTTGCTTTGTTGAGGAACGCTTTGAGCTATCATATTATTTGGATCCAAACCTAAATCATGAGCCATTCTAGATGTGAAATTAATTAATTGCTTCAAAGCCTCATCTTGCAACCCCGTAGCCCACAAGTACTTCAGTTGTGCATAAACAACTGGAGGGGATGCCTTAGCAGTATTGGGATGATCTGGGTCATCTGTTTCTTCAAGCAATGTGTTTAAGACTTTTTTAGCTAGCGCCATCCTACCCGATTTTCTGCATAAGTTGGCAAACTTAATCCTCACTTGAGCATCCTCCTTTGGCTTTATCACCAATGATCTGACACGCAGAATTCTTTGCCACACATCAATATTTTTTTGACAGCCCAGTAATCTGGTATTCCAAGTTTCTCTCATAGTTAGACGTTTATCTGAATTTTGTGGCAACTTCTTATATTTGATGATTTCCTCCAACTCTGCTATAATCTGCGCTCTAACAACAACATTATATGCTCTATTGTAGCTTTCATTAACAAGAGCTGACAATTCAGTAACTAGAAGATCCCTTGCATTAAAGATGTGAACTTCCGCCTTCTTAAAATTATTCCTATGCAAACATAAAATTGCATCATAGAATTCTTTATCTGGAGACTGCGATTTCATGACGCTAGTATACTGGGCTATTTCATCCCATTGCTCCAAACCCCAGGCAGCGCCGGCAGCCAAAGGCGCCATTGCCTTCTTCACTTCGGGTTTTGCCGTGCCCCACTTTTCAGAAGCCAATTTAGAAAGCTCTTCCCACTCTCCAAGGGCATATAACGATCTTAATTTTCCCATCATCACTTCAACCGAATCTTCTCCTGCTGCCTCCTTCTCATTATATGCTGCAAGAGCATCCTCCCAACGTTGAAGTTTTTCATACCAAGTTTCCTTCAGCTGCAATTCATTGTGTTGTTGCGCATGCTTCAAAATACCAATAGCAGAATCAGTTTGGTGAAGTTGATTATTAATGCTAATCAATGCCTCGATTGTTGAATTTTTCGGCTCTTCTAAGAATTCTACCTCTTTGTAATGTAGTGCCTTCGCAAAAGCATGACATTTTTGGGCATACTTACCTAATGTATGGATTGGGATAGGCAATGGTTTGTCATCGTGCTCCATAAATTCCACTAAATTTAACAACATTTGATAAATCTCGGGTGGGTTTTCAGAGGATGATAAAGCCTTGCATAATGCTTGAATCAAATCCTCTTGGTATGACGTTTGAAGCTCAACCCAGCAACTTGAGAATGAAGCATTAAACAATTCTCTCGCCAACGGATAATAAACGCTGACTAAACTCGAACAGGATCGTAGACAAGCTGAAGGTGATTCCTTTAGAAGCTGAATAGATAGCCTTCTTATCCATTCTTGCCAATCTTCTTTGGTCTTCTGTTGAGAACAATACCATGCATTCTTTAGGATATTTTGGTTTACCGGTAATTTCGTTACTTGCATTTCGTCTTCATAATTTTTCCTTTCAGGTACTTCGTTCTCCTTGTCAAATATGATATTTGTTGGCAAGCATTCATTGTTCAGTAATTTATTAACCAGTTGATCGTACACTGAATGCTGAATCCTATTCCTCAATAACGCCTTGTTAATCACTGGCACAAAGACCACAAAGTCGGTACCTAGTTGTAAAAGGAGCAAACTTAGCGTATTCATGGTTGCTTTTGTTAGTTCTCTATCCCCATTATTCAAAATTCTTACCAACGCCTGAACAATTCTTGATGACATTTCAGAGAGGTTGATATTCTTTGCTAATCTACCCAAAGTTATAATGGAGATTTTCTTTAGACTTCCAGCAGAATACTCAGTCATTCTAACAACGATAGGCATAATCAAATGGGAATAGTCTTCTAGATTCGGCCCAAAAGTAACCAAAGATTTTAATATACGAATCGAAACGATCCTTTTATTAGACTGGTCGTTCTCAAGAATATCAAGGAAAAAGGTTAGAGTCTCGGGAACAAATCTTTTAAACTCACCTTCCAGAGCCTTAGATATCGATTCTATGACAGAAATAATTGTGATTTGTAGTTTAATGATCGGGAAAAACTCCCTGATCACACCATAAATTTTCTCGACATGGGGCCTAATATGTTGCTTGACAATTGAGATGAGAGATCCCAGTTGCTGAAAATAAAAGTCAAGTTGGGACGGCGGGCATGAACGCATGACTAAAATGATACCTGGAATAATTTGATCCAAAAAGGAGACACATCGTAAACCAAGGTTTTGAAAAATATGCATAATAGCTTGAATAGCAGCCGTGTGATGGATTGACAACGATGGATCATTCAATATCTTCATCAGATTGTGGATAACTACAGTGGGGTAATATTCATCGTTGGATGGAGATACCCCTTGCATTAGCAATGCGATGTCGATTGAAGGAGCATTTTGCTCTACTGAACTCTTTGAGTTTGATGTGACTTCTATTTCTCTGTGCTTATATGGATCAAGAGCGCCTAATATACCAATCAAACGAACAGTTCCACGCCTGATATGAGGGTTGTTTTCAGTCTTAAGAATATTTATCAAAATGCCAAGTAACTCTGGGTAGTCTAGTAAAGGGCCAACAACATAACCAGAGGAAGCAGCCAGCTGTCCTAATGTTGTTAAGGCGGCATCTCTTTTAAAAGAGTTTGATTGGTCCTGAAATGTGTTAATGATCAATGGCATCAATTCCTTTAAGTAACGCGTCATTTCTTTTCCTCCAACAACAGATAGTTCACCCAAAACCTTTAAAGCGGTGGATGCTACGGCAGATGAAGCATCCTGGCATTTAGGAAGAATGACGTCTAGAATAGGATCAATATAAGGTTTCGCTACTTCATCGCTGGAATTTATCAGCGTACATAATAGAGTTGCACTTTCCTCCTTTTTTTTTGGCATATTTGAGAACTTCAATTGCGTTAATAGTTCCAGTAAAGTTTTCCTCAAAGAAGGAACTACATAAGCGGGGTTGACAGAACTCAATCTGCCTATTATTTTGATAGCTTCCAATTGAATACCAAAAATCTCATCGTTCAGCGCCATGAAAAGTAGGCGTAAATTGTCTGGTTGCGCCAATTGAGGATCAAAATTTGACCCCAAATGCTGAAGAATTTCCAATCTAATTTCTGCAACCGGATCAGTTATTGCGATCATTAATAGCTTACTTAGCACTTCAGAAACCGAGTGTAAAGCATGAACTGATGTTTGTTTACATATATCGTCTTTGATAAATAAATCACACGACGTTAATGCTGCCAATTTTCTGACAGACGAATCCTCATGCTCAATGTAAGAAATGGTTATAAGCCTAACAAACTCCGTCAAGGAATATTGATGATGAATTAGTTGCAGCATTTTAAAACACTGAATCAAAATTTGGGCATCTGTAATATCGTCATTAGATTCACCAGTTTTTTTCATGAAACTTTGGTTTCTTGATTTACGAGCCTTTTCAATGGAAAATTGATTATTAAAATCGTATTGGTTTGATTGAATAAATTTTTCACCAGATAAGGATATCGACAGTAAATTTAGTATCCTCGAATTAACGGTAGATTCCAAAGAGGGTATTTTCTCGTTAAGGATCATTAAAGTCTCCTGCATATGGTCGGACATTGGACAGTTTAACATCAAATTAAGAAGATCTTTGTTCAAGTGCTTAGCAAAAGCTGGGCCCAAAGCACAAGCTAATTTACCAATGCAATAAAATAAATCCTTCTCGAATTGTTTTCTAACTTTGAATTTCGTTCTTAAGCCTTCCCTAATATTATCCAGAATAAGTGTCATATAGGGTGAAATGCTCGAACCAACTTCAAATGCAATATCACCTATAGAAACTAATATAAAAGGTTTATCCGAATTATTTGCAGCATTCATATCGATGTTCTTCAAATATCTTAAATAATGAACCATTATCCTATCGAGATATTTCTTTGTGAAAATGGCAGGGTCAAAAGCAGCTAAAAGAGGTAAAATAGCATAAACTTCTCTCCTTATAACATCAAATTTATATTCCTTGTACTTCATAGTAGATTTGTAAATATCATCATATTTATCCCTGAGATAAGGTGCTTTCAAGCTGAGTAATTCTCGAAATACCAACAGAGTAGCATGCACTGAATCATTCGTATTGAGACTTAAGCCATGTGTACAACCTTGAAATAATCTTTGAAACCACTGTTTTCCCAAAGCAGGGTCTCTATCCTGAATAATAGTAAGACATTTACCCAATGCCACTGCGGCATCTAATCGTATAATTAACTTTGCATCCCTTAATGGCACCCAAATATTGTCTAAGATAGAGTTAACGTAAGGGTATAAAAGATAGGGTGAATTGTCTGCTAATGCCTTTATGATTAATAGCGCAGCATGTCTCCTGTATTCCAACTTAGAGCTCGATGAGTTATTATCTGCTGTCAGAGTAAGCCAATCAATGCAAGTTCTGACCTCAAATTCGACGAAATCTGATGTTAATGTACCACCTGGCACGGCCAATCTACCTAAGGTGTTAGCCGCTAATCTCATAACTTCAATGTCACTGGATGGAATTAAAACACGTAAATAGTTCGCCAGTCTTGAAGTTTGGTTTGGCAGCTCCTCTGTACTCAGGTAGAATGAGATCAGAGTATCAACAGCAAGAATACCACCTATCTTCTCACTTGAAGTAAACCCGTGAATAAGTTCAAATATCTTATTGTTTAAACTGTTGCTAAACCTTTGAAATTGCTCAGCAGATACTTCCCTTGCTAATGAGGTCAAAGTAGTGCTTAATTCATTAGCGCCAGAGGCTCGTTCTTGTGGCACATCGCTTTTAAGTTTATCAAAAATCAAATTTAAAGTAGAAAATGTTGTATCTAGTTCTGAATCTACAAAGGATATTTTACCAATATGACCAGCAGAACCAGTGATCACTCTACCAGAGTCATTGGGCCCATTGTGATTGGAATCTGTGTTTGAAGTAGTTGACATCTCATCATCGTGGGAGTGCGATTTGTGTGTAAGTTTCTTTCTTGTTCTGTGTTTGCCTTCGGCCCTTTGTCGTAAAGACAATAAGTTAGGTGGCGTGGTGTATTTGTTAATGTATTTATTCATTTTTCATATGGGGAAAGTAAAGATCAGAAATCTCTTTGAGAAAGATAACTATTTGATCTTAATGACTATGCTCTTTATGCACCCGGTATATTTTCCCTTTCTACTGCTCCTAATCTACCTGTAAATAAATACAAGTAAAGCTCAGTTAAGGAAGTGATTGGTGTCACGATGATAAAAATTGGTCTTTCCTACTGTCATTACATTTCTTCCAATTTTAATTGCTGCCATATATGTCAGTCTCTATTCAAACATATTCAGTGCTTAAAAAGGAATATCCGGGTAAATATTCTGACATCGCCCAAGAAATATACGATATAACTTAAAGAAAAGAGTTGTAGTAAGCTAATAGCATTAAGATTAAATGTATGTTTGATTAATTGCAATATCATGATGTTATAGAGTAACGTGGTATAATTACCACGATTCCGTCGAATTGTTTGCCACTTATCACTGGCGCCAAAATGCAGCAGTATGTAAAAAATGACGGTAATGAATATATAATACAAATGCATAGAGGAAAGGCTATAGAAATGAAGAGATTCATGAATTTTCAGTCAGGTTCTCCGACTTTTAATTGCTGTGCCCCTCCTCCTGCTTCTTTTTTTCCTCTTCTTCGTTCTTCTTCTTTTCTTCCTCTTCCTGCTTCTTCTTTTCTTCATCTTCATTCTTCTTGTTTTTCTCT
>LPNX011075283.1:1344-18580 GCA_001517045.1 Pseudotsuga menziesii
ATGACTCACAATGACTCTTTGAGAAGGGGAATAATTGACCGCGCACCATTCTGTGAATTCTAGAAAATGCAGGGTTTGTTTGAGAGCAAAATAATACAAGAAGGACTTACAAACATTCAAGACATCATTTCCCTATGAATGGTAGTGCCACAACCTTTCCTTACTGACTGAAACGCTTCCTATTGACAAAAAAGGGTCATAGACGCCTCGGTCTCTATCAACTAAATAATCTTCCCCGCCATCTATAGTTCGACCAGACCCCTGCAATTCCTTCTCTTGGTCCATAATTCACTTGGTAATGGAAATTAGATTGACGAATTTATGGGCGTTTAAGCCTTACCTGTTTACTGCGGATGCGTGTGCTTGAAATTGACAGTCGAAAGGTTGACGAATCCATAGGTCTTTTTCACTTGTCCGGTGCCAATAAAATAACCACGGAACAAGTCAACTTCCCTTTGATAGGACCCCACTCCGGAGCATCCTTTTGGCGGTTTCCTCTAAACCTCTTTCGCCTCCGAATTACATCACGATTGGCCACGTGGACAGTGGTTTATATTCCGCAACTTCTCTTTACCTTTATCTGCCGTGCACCTTCCCACTCCGGACTTATCTATGACCGTTGATTGATTTCACCTTTATTTCTCCACCATCAGATCAGGTGGCACGTATCCAATTCTGCTGAGCGCCGTGGTCTTATCCATCGTGCAAGTTTCTGCTCCGGATTCATCCACAATCGTAGATGTAATGTTCCTTTATTTTTTCGCCGTTGGATCAAGTGACACGCACTCGATTCCACCGGGCTCCGTTGTTTTAACAAGCGCGCGGGTTCACAAAGCGGAGCTTGTACAGACCGTAGATCTCATCCGGCTGGATCTATGACCGTTGATCCATATACTATATTAAACGCCCGCATATACTTATCTTCTTCGCATCTTTTAGGGAGCGGATATAATACAGACCATTGATCTTCACCTTTTCATTTCGCACCGTCAAATCCTTTGACAAATCATCGTTTTTCACCTTTTACCATGCTTTCATACTATAAAATTTAACCAAAGTTTGACAAATGACCATTATTTTCTTCCCACCATGGTCTTTTTGCTCCCCTACTAAATAATGGTGTTAACATATGGTACTTGAAACTGAAATTAAAAATAATTCATTAATATCTAAAGAAGGTATTAATTTCCTCTCCATCAACCAACTTGGAAAGGAATCCAACTCCTTGGAAATTGGTTGACAAGTAGGGAGAGTAAACACTCACTATGTAATGGACAAGAAAAAGCTATCCACGATGCCAAAGGCCAATTAAAAAATGATAAAAATCCATTCTCATTCCTCATGAAATACTTTTATTAACTTCATTATTCCTTCTAAGGTCTAATTTCCCTCCATGGGATTCCTCCAACTCATCTTAGTGGTTTAGTAACTCTCACGATACTTGTCTTCCTCTTCATGCTCCAATTCTTTCCCCAATTCTAATGGATTCCTCTAAATACCAAATTAGAACTCTTGGTGGTTATTTTTAGACCTGTCATGTCATATTTTCAATATGTTTGTAATCAGGTCCGAATTTGTCGTACTTATCATAGAATCTTTCATCATTTGTTGTCATTGAGTGCATGGAATATCCTTTAAAGGGGCACACCTTGTCTTCCAGTCTCTTTCTCTTCCATGAGAGTTAATCTCCTTTACCTATTCGAATTAATTGGATCATTATATGATATTTGACACCACATCACCCTCCAATAACTTTACATTACCTGGTTTGAATTTGGATGAAGATCATGCAAAGTGTGTGGGGAATCTAGTCATCCAAAGGCTCCATAACCTTCCAAGTGTCTTCATGAAACCATTCCACCTTATTTTATTACCATTTATCATTTATTCTACCCATTTAAATGTGAATATGGTAAAATAAAGTCCCTTTGGGTTCCATAGCCCCTTATTAAAAAATTTATGTCTCCATATCAACCTAGGGAACTAGTAGGTTGGTGGAACATTATTTGCAAGTAGTATTATTTGGAAATCATTAATTGGGGACATGACACTTTTGCAGCCATTGAAGAGCTATTTTGAAGCCATTAAATTTCTCATCTACAGCCATAAAATTGGTCATTTGCATCCATCAAATAAGCTCATTTGCAACCATAAAAGAAGTGCTCATTTACAACAATTACATAAGTGCATTTACAAGTTACCACCAAAGAGATCATTTGTAGCCATAAAAAAGTGCTTTCTCATCCATCATAGAGATCATTTGCAGCCATGCATCTCCTATTTCCCCAACTTAATTGATACAAAGTTGATATGCTAGATCCAATTGTGCTGAAGGACACCGCTGAAGTTTAACAATGCATGTACTATGAGGACATATTCACATACATTGAGAAGATGAAGGAGGCCCCAAAAGCTTTGCAACATATGGAGTACGAGGATATATGCACATACATGATTCGCCGCTCATCTAAGGAAGAACCTTTTACATGTATAGAAGAAGAGGTGATCTATAAATTTAGTCTCTCCAAATTGCGTTTTTATTACAATATACCTTTTCTGTTTTTCATTCTACTAAATTTTCTCTTAGATCCTCCTTAAAAATTCCTTCTTTGGATTCATTTTATGCCTCCCTCCTTCAAGAGGTAGATAAGCTCTCACAAATGGACCTCAAAATTACCTCAAAGGTGTATTCATTTATAGCCAATGAGGGGAATAAGGGTGTAAGCAAGCAAAATCACCCATACAAAGGAAAAAGGGAACAAAACCAAGGATTTATCATGAAGATTTCGACTTCGATGATGGAAATACCAAAGAGGAGAAATCATGGTATCCTTACTTCAATAAAGGACCATATAGTGAATAATATTTCAAGTACAATTTTTTTTTGAATAAGAGGAAGAAAATGAGTTTAATAAGAAAGAGAGTTGCATGTATGTACTTTCAATAGTTTCTACTCCATGAATTCTTGATTCACAAGACTTTGAGGAAATTGTTCCAAATCAAGTTCTATGTGAAGAATCCATTAGAAAACTTGTCACAAATCAAGTTCTCATTGAAAAATACATATAGCACGTATCTTTATAATATGAAGCTACATATTTTTCTCCTTTTTCTCACCATTTTCAATACAAAAATTTATAAATAGATTATTTTTTACATTCTCTTTTATGTTTTTTTTTTTTTTTCTCATGTGGGTTTCCCCCTCTTACCTAGTTCACATGGAATATTGTGTGCTTGGGTACCTAATAGGGCTACAAATGGTTAGGACCCATATTTTCATTTTTTTTTTATTTCACCTAGTCTAGCTTATGGGTGGGTGTTAGAACAAAATACCTTCTCCATAGCCTATTTCTCCTACCTAGTAATATATACCTTGACTTCATGACTCTAGTAGGACAAAACTCACTCATAATGACCACCTGAGTCACCCTTGAGCCTAATTATAAAATATAAGGGTGCCAAACCACCTTATCTACCACTTACTACAAACCATAATGACCAATTTTGGTTGACCTAGGCGCATTCCTAGATTTGGGGGAACCTCCCTTGATTTGGGGAGATTTTTACTGATTTTAGGAATGTTGTATTTCAACATCAGTTAGTGACTAACATGTCTCCACTAATTTATATCCCAACTTACCATTCATGTCCAAAATTATCCATAGTGCCATTGTTGACCCAATTAGGGTTTTTCTTTCTCATAAAAATCAGTTCATGAGTAGTATTCAGTTAGAATTGGTGTTTGTGAAGTAATGAGTCAACATAACTCGATTAAGGAGAGTCAACATGGATAACCAAGGGTCCCTGGATCTAGTTAATATTGACTAGACTCTATTCCATTGAATGAGCAATTTGAATTTCCTCTTGACCTGATTCAAATTTCCTTGCTTTAAATATTTTTCACCTCCATTCATTCAATTAAATGACATAAAACATTATTTTCTTCCCATATACTTCTATTTTTTGTGTAATGATATATCATAAATCATTTGTTACATGATTAGTTGTTTTTTGATATGATTTTCACTATATATCTCTTTAGTTGATGTATCTAGATCTATATGTTCAAACCTCATAGTATATTAACCATATTCTTCTCTATTATCAATGAGTGCACCATATGAGTCCTCATGTATTCCCAAGATTTCATATGTCATATTTCTTATAGATATATGACACAGTTTAATAGTCTCCCATCTCAAAACTATTTGCTCTGCTAGGAACCTCTAGCCTTGGATTGAAGAGTGTCTTTGTTTTCTATCTAGAAGGCGTAAACAAGTGTGTCAACATCCTCTAATTTTAAGATGTCAATGCAATGACTATTTATATTTTGACCTTTTCTTTTTCTCTTTCTACAAATTTCTTTCTCGACTACTATCTCTATAATACCCTGATTGTTAATCCCTGGACACATGTTATTATTTTTATTATTATTATTTTGCACTAGGTGTCGGGACTATGGAATTTGGACATTATTGTTTTTGTTGTTGTTGTTGAATTAAATAACTAGCTTCAACATGGACAATTAATGAGAATGGGGGGCATGGATTTTTACTTATGAGGGGGTTGGAGACTAGGATTTGTTGCTCTCCCTAACATTACTTGTTGGACCCTATTATTATTATTATTTTTGTTTATGAAGAAACTATTGAGTCCTATTTGATGATTGGTAGGGCCTACTTGGGTAGTATGCCCTCCTTATCATATTGAGATGCTCTTCATACATTCATGCACCCTCATTGGTTATTTTTAGCTTGCACTCCTTGGAAAAAGTGTAACTCCCTCCTTACTCCACCTTTTTCTATTTTGGGAAGGAATCTCGTGAATGGATAACTCCTATTTGTCATCAATTCGAGTTGGCTTCTAAAATTTGTAGTTTCCTCTCTTGGAATTCGAGTCACTCACTTGGGGATTTAAATGTTTATTTGTGTATTGGAATGAGTTTTCTCTCATTCTCTTCTATGGTTTCTTTTTGGAGCTCTCGAGTGTAGTGGTATTATCACTTGTCTAGGAAATGCATGCTATTGAGTAGGATATGCATTGTATTGTAGAATATTGAAGGACTTGTAATGAGGTTTAAAGGCCTTGTAATGGGGATTGAAGACCATGTAATGGGGATTGAAGATTGTCTATTCATAACATAGCATGAGTCCTTATCCCATTGTTTGTGCTTTTCTAAATATAGCATGTGAATCCCGATGGTGGATGGGATGTATTGAGGGAATTGTGTAGTGAATGGAATCCCATTGCACCAGGTAGTGTAGATGGAAGTGAAAGTTTAGATGGAGAAATATTTGGTTGTGGTTTTTGATAACGTGAAAATGGAACAACAATATGTTCTAATTCACCTATTTGTTTTTATCATTTATGGGTTGTTATACCTATCCATTGCGTGTGGAGTGATGTTTCCAGTAAGTAATACTTTTAGTTTCATTTGAAATAGTTTTTTTTGACTGAGATGCAACTATTTTTATGTGGCAGTGTTATTGTTGATGTATTTGTAAATTCAGAATGTATTTACTTGTATATTTCATATATTGTATTTGATTAGTCCCTGATGTTCCTATCATAAGAATCAATAATGTAAACAAGTCATGTAAAGTAATAGAGGTGAACCCTCCTAGTTGATCAGGGGTCAAAGTCTCCTCAGTTCTAGGGTTATTAGACTCTCCTATAGAAGTCGACCCTGCTAAGTTATTGTTAAGTCAAGAATTAATATAAATAGAGAGTGAGCCTCTCTATTTCTGTGCACTTTCAGTTTTTGGCCTACCACTACATAGAGAAATTAGGGCTTTTCACTGAAGATGAATTTTTGAGTGAGCTCAGGCTAGGATTTCTCTCCTCTTCAAAATCAAAGTTTAAAGACAAAAATTGAGGTTTTTGGTTGGGTATAACTCCAGGAAACTGAAACCCTAATCTGCCCTAGAACCAGAAAACCAACACTGCAAACGATCAGCTCTAGATCTAGTTCTCAGCTTCTCAAACTGGTAAGATCTAAATATTTTGTATTTCCATTTGAGGTTCTCAGTTAATATGTCTCATCACACCAATATTGATGAAAATCTTGAGGGAGATGATAACTTCCGAGCATGGAAGTATAGGATCTCCCTAGTTCTTGAAGAAAATGAATTGGAATCCTACATCAGTGGAGAGGTTCCAATTCCAGAGGGAGATGAGGCTAAGGCCTTACACAAAATAAAATTGGTCATGGCTAAGAGGATTATTGCTGATTCAATCAAGGATCACCTCATATGACAAGTGTCTTCCCTAAAGACACCTAAAGAAATGTTTGATTCCTTGACCAAGCTATTTGAAGGGAAGAGCATTAATCGAAAGATGACTTTGAGGAACCAATTAAAGAATTTAAAGATCCAGAATGAAGAGACCATACAGTCATACTTCACAAGGGTCTCTCCAATTAAGGAACAACTTTAAGTAGTGGATGAAGAAGTAGAGAATGCAGAAATTGCGATGACCACCTTGAATGGTCTCCCTAGGTCATGGGATTCTTTCATCCAAGGAATCTATGCCAGAAAGAAGCTAATCAAGTTTTGTTGGATGTGGGAATAATGCTCACAAGAATAAGCTCGAATAGTAGCTCGAGAAGAAAGGATGGGAATGAAGATCAAGCTCTCACAGTGCACTTCAAGAAAAACAGAAGGGACAAACATCATCGCCAAGGTAAGCATTCTCACCAGAAAGATAACTTTGTAAGATCAAGCAAGGATCTATCCAAACTTAGATGCTATACATGTGATGAAAGTGGACACTTTGCTAGAAATTTTCCTATGAGTAAGAATGGTTCTCAAAAGAAGAAGAACCACAAAAGAAGACATCATGCTCACATTGCAGAGGATGATGATCCTCCCAGGAAGAGAGTCAAACAAGAAAGTGAAGACTCTTCAAGTGATGAAGAATATGTTATGATCTCTGCTCTCATAGGAACTATCATGAATGGAAGCAAAGGTTGGCCTATTGAGAGTGAGGTTTCCAAGCACATGAAGGGATTCAAGGAATATTTTGTGAAACTATCCGAACATAATTCACCCCACAAGGTAAAACTTAGGGATGGCTACCAATATCCCATAAAAGGTAGTGGTGAATCCTCCTACAAGCTAGACTCTAGAAATTATATGAAGATGAAGGATGTCTTGTTTGTACCAGGACTAAAGAAGAATCTCCTCTCCATATCTGCATTGGATGCAAAAGGCATAAGGGTTTCATTTGTATATGGACAAGTCCTTATGTGGCCAAAGGGAAAGACTATAGATGATGCAGTAGTGATTGGGGAGTAAGAGGGAGGACTATACAAACTGAAGGGCCAACCAGAACAAGATTTGGTCCATGACACAGTATATTCAAATGAACTTTGGCATAGAAGGCTTGCACATGTGCACTGTAGGGCACTACCACTCGTAATCAAAGCCGTTGAAGGAATTCCATAAATGCAGGAAAAACATGAAGGAGTTTGCGAAGGATGTGCGAAAGGAAAGAAGACAAAGAAGACATTTACAAGTAGAGAAAGAAAGGCAAAAGGAATCTTGGAAATCATTCACTCCAATGTATGCAGTCTGATGTCATCCAGCTCATTAAGCGGGTATGTATACTATGTTTCTTTCATTGATGATTTTTCTAGGAAGACATGGGTATACTTCATGAAAAACAAGGATGAAGTATTCAGCAAGTTGAATGAGTTCAAGGCCTTGATCGAGAATCACATAGAAAAGAAAATCAAGACCTTTCGATAAGACAATGGAAGAGAATTCACATCAAATGAATTCAAATAATTATGCAGAGATTCAAGGATTAAGAGGGAGCTAACCACTCCATATAATCCACAATAGAATGGGGTTGCATAAAGGAACAATAGAACAATTATGGAAGCTGCAAGGGAAATGATTCATGATCAAGATCTTCCTATGTATGTATGGGCAGAAGCTGTTAGAACAACTGTGTATGTACAGAACTGTACTCTGTATAAATTACTCGAGAACAATACACCTGAAGAAGTCTTCTTCGGAAGGAAACCAGAAGTCAGTCATCTTAGAATATTTGGCTGTCCAGTGTACATACACATTCCAAAAGGAAAGAGGACAAAGTTAGATCCTTCAGGGAAGAAGGGTATTTTTGTGGGATATAGTGAAAGCTCAAAGGCTTACATAATATACTTCCCAGGATTCAAGAAGATTGACATCAGTAGGGATGTAAAATTTGATGAAGATTCAGCCTACAACAAATCTAGAAAGAGACCTACTGGAGACCCTGAAGAAACAGAAGTACCCAGAATACAAGATACAACTATGAACGATGCAACTCAATAAGAAGATCGAGAAATAGAAGAACCCCAGGAAACTGTAGATCCACCCCAAGATAAGAACCCTCACAAGAGGAAACTTGAATGGGTACGAGAGGCTATCCAAGGTGCAAAAAGATATGGGGCTCCAGAAGAAATACATAGGTAAATGGAAAGAACTAGGTCCTGCTCCGGCTATGTAGTCCTATTGTGTGAATTCATTGATAAAGAACCTTCCAACTATGAATAAGCAGCAGAGAAGAAAGAATGGAAGGATTCTATGATCGAGGAGTACCAGTCGATCATGAAGAATGATGTCTGGGATGTTGTCCCCAGACCATAGGGGAAGTATGTCATGACTTCCAAGTGGATCTACAAGATCAAGCATGCTGAAGATGGTAGCATAGAGAAATATAAAGTAAGATTTGTGGCTCGTGGATTCTCCCAGAAAGAAGGGATAGATTATGAAGAGACTTTTGTACCTGTATCTAGATACACTTTGATACTTGATCTGGCCACAGTAATGAAATGGAATATACACCAAATGGATGTCAAGACTGCTTTCTTGAATGTTGTAGTGGAAGAGGAAGTGTATGTGGAGCAACCACTCAGTTTTGAGACACATGATAGGGAGACTCATGTGTGTAAATTGAAGAAAGCCATGTACAGTTTGAAACATGCACCTAGGACATGGTATGACATAATTGATGGCTTCCTATCCAGTTTGGGATTTACCAAGAGTAAAGAAGATTCCAACCTTTACTATAAGGTTGAAGAAGGGATCCCAGTGATACTCCTATTGTATGTAGATGACCTGTTTGTAATGGGTGTACATGGGTTGATTATAGATACAAAGAGGAAGCTTTCTTCTGAGTTCAAGATGAAGGAATTGGGTCTGATGCACTACTTTCTAGGCATAGAGGTGTGGCAGAATGAAGATGGAATCTCCCTGGGATAAGGGAAGCATGCAGTAGATATCCTGAAGAGGTTCATGATGATGGACTGTAAGGGCATGACCACATCTATGGCATCGAACCTAAATCTATTGAGTGATGCTTCATCAGAGTTGGTTAATGCTATGATGTATCGTTAGATGATTGGGTCCTTGATGTACCTAACAAATATGAGACCAAATATTTTCTTTGCTGTGAACACATTGAGCTAGTTCCTGACAGATCCTAGACATGTTCACTTGATTGCTACAAATCATATTCTGAGGTACCTAAATGGTACAACTGATTATGGGATCAAGTATAAGGAAAATCAAAATATTAACCTAGAAGGTTATGTTGATTCAAATTGGGAAGGCAGTCCCATTGATAGGAAGAGCACTTTGGGGTGTTGCTTCAGTATGGGATTAGGTGTGATCTCTTGGTTTAGCAGGAAGCAATCCTACATGGCACTAAGTACAGCCGAAGCAGAGTATGTCACAACTTGTTCGGCTAGTTGTGAGGCAGTGTGGCTAAGGAAGCTACTATCTGATTTGTTTGATCTCCAGTTGGATGCTACTTGTATATATTGTGACAACCAGACCCATGTGAAGTTGTCATAGAACCTGGTGTTCCATGACAAGTCGAAGTATATCAAGATCAAATATATCTATATCAGGGATATGGTGCAGAGAGGAGTAGTGAAGCTCTAGTATGTTGCGATGGACTAAAACATAGATGATGTGTTGAACAAGCCATTATCTAGAGTGAAGTTTGAGTACTTCAGGGAGAAGCTTGGTGTTCTCTAGATCGAGGTTCCATCCAAAGGGAAGTGATGAGTCCATAATCCATTTTGACATGGATGAAGGATTGGTTCCTCCCATGGTTAGATGTAAGTGCAGATCCCATTTGACATGGATGCTGGATTGGTTCCTCTCATGGTCATATGTAAGTGAAGAGCCCTTCTTACATGAATGCTGGATTGGTTCCTCTCATGGTCAGATGTAAGTGCAAAGCCCTTCTGACATGAGTGTTGGATTGGTTCCTCTCATGGTCAGATGTAAGTGTAGAGCCCTTCTGACATGAATGATGGATTGGTTCTTCTCATGGTCAGATGTAAGTGCATAGCCTTTCTGACATGAATGATGGATGTGTTCCTCTCATGGTCAGATGTGAGTGCTGGGACTTTCTGACATGGATGCAGGATGTGTTCCTCCCATGATCAGATGTGAGTGCTGGGTGTGCCTTTCTGACATGGATGCTGGTTGTGTTCCTCCCATGGTCAGATGTAAGCGATGGGCGGGATTTTCTGACATGGATCCTGGATGTGTTCCTCCCATGTTCAGATATAAGTGTTGAAGAAGATGAATACCTACATGGAGACTAGGCCTACAACTAGCATGAAAAAGGGATGGCTCTGTAGAACTTCCTGTGACGAGTAAAATTGAGAGATAACACCAGTTGATCGAGATAGTAGAAGCAGTGATGATGATGATGATCCAGTGATGATCCAGCTTTGATGATTATCTAGTGATGATCTAGTTTCAATGATGATCCAGAGGAGAAGACTTGTGCTGATGTATTGTGTCAAGAGAATACCTTCCTAGTTAAGAGGGAGTGTTGATGTATTTGTAACTTCAGAATGTATTCACTTGTATATTTCATATATTGTATTTTATTAGTCCCCGATGTTCCTATCAAGAGAATCAGGAATGTAAATAAGTAATAAATTCATAGAGGTTAACCCTCCTAGTTGATCAGGGGTCAAAGTCCCCATAGTTTCGGGGCACTAGGGTTATTAGACTCTCCTAGAGAAGTTGGCCCTGGTAAGTTATTGTCAAGTCGGGAATTAGTATAAATAGAGAGTGAGCCTCTCTATTTATCACACAGTCACTCACACTCAGTTGTAGCGCATGAGTGAGAGAGAAGAAGCTGGGATAAGAGATACAACAACTATTGGAGATAATCTTACTGTCTTTGGGTTTTACTGCTGCCATTGGTGCTTATTCTATCTCTGAGGAAGTTGCAGGGTTTTCTCCTTTATGGTTTCCCCGAGGAAAATATTTGTGTCCATTGTCTCTTGTGATTGATTGCTGTGCATGTTATTCTCTCAAATAATATCCTAAGATAATACTATCTAATTGATAAAAATCTAACATTTCTCGGTGCTGAGATGAACACACCATACCTTTTAGTTTTAGATTACCTCTCCTGTGGATCTATGGCCTCAAATCAGGGGTGCCATATCATTTTGAAATATGCATGAGCATGGAATGTCTAAGGCTAGGTGGAACGTTGTCATGTTGAATCTAGTTTCCCATGATTAAGATGAGTATTTATTATATGATTATTTACTGCATTTTTGGAAATATATGTGCTTATAGATATGATTTTCTCACAATTTGTACAGATGTAGGTGACATCCATGATATTTGATGTTATATGGATGTATGACATCTTTCATATATGTATTTTTTATGTTGGTATGGATATGGTTGGTAGTCAGTGATGAGTATTTTACTATATGATTATTTACTGTATTATGTGCTCATGGATCCGATTTTATTGTTAATATGGATATAGGTGGAAACCATGAGATATGATATTATTTTTTTATATGGATGTAGATAAAAACCTTCATATTTGATCCAAGAGGATATTGGTGGCCACCCACCTATTCCACTTGGACCACCACCATTGTTTCTTTCAGTTTTCTAGTTTCCTTAATTGTAGCAAAATTACTATTTTTGGCAGTTTTTGGGTCCTAAACTTCTGGAGCCGTTTTAATGCCCTAAATGACGTTTTTCGGCATTGAATGGTTAGAAAAATATGAGTCCATTTCAAACTTAATATTTGATGTTTATGGATGTAGTCCTTGAATAGATCTTTCTAATGATGTATCATGCATGTCAAACGGAGGTAGTATGCCAAAGTTACGACCCTGGGAAATTGATGTATCAAGTTACCCAAGTGGGCCCACATTCTGGCGTTTCACCTCCTAGGGTTAGGTTTTTGGATGTGTAGGGTTTCCATTATTTATCAATAATATATAGGCCTTCGAGCCTCATTGTAACACAGATTTCAGAGGCATGTAACCACCACATCTCTTCTCAGAGATAAGCTACCAGCACTCTAGCTAGTTCATTTCCATTATGTATGTAAACAAGTTTCAGTTCTTTGATTAATGAAACGAAGTGTTATTTCTGCTGCATATTTGTTTCTATGGTTATTTGTGTATTCTGTTGCGTTCCTGCATAAATCTAGATCAGTTGTATCAGAGCAATATTCTCTTTCTTGATCCTTCTTTGCATGTCCCCAACGAGGGTAGGGTATAAATAGGTAGGGCTCGATCTAGTTGAACCTTTGCAAGATAAGCCTCACAAATCTTGACGGCCTCCCATGGGGGATGAAAAGAAAGATGAGGGCATAGAATATCCTATCAAAATGTTGCTCAAGGAGGCCCTTGAAAAAAAAAGGAATGCGATGATGGATAACTTCGCCCAGATCCTTCAATGACTTTCCATTGGCGGCGCATCTGCATCTAGCAGCCACTCTGGAGGAGCAACCCATTTTAAGGTACAAGTAAAATTCGGCATTCCCATATTTGATGGCCGAATAGATGCAAATGCTATAGATAGATGGTTGAATCTATTAGAAGGATATTTCTTAGTTCAAGACTTTTTCGATCGGGAAAAGATTACTTTTCACTACTCAAAGCCGCCCCTCAAAGCCGCCCCCCATGTCAAGGACTGGCGAGAAACCTACTATGAGAGAAAGGATGAGAAGGAACCCTCTATATTCTCAGCCGTACCCACTTGGAATTCATTTCGAGATGCCATAAAGGGACAATATTATCCTGTGGGGAGCTATGAGGACAAGTACATACAATGGACTACGTTGCGACAACAAAGAGATCAAGATGTCCATGAGCTGATGAATCTGTTCCATATCCTATGCACCAAGTTGGGTATCAAAGATTCAGAGAAACATTTGGTGCTAAAGTACCACAGTTGTCTGCATGGATACATTCAGGAGGAAATGGATTTCCTCGACATCTCCTCACTTGGTACGACATACCAGTATGCTGCCAAAATTGAGTAAAAATTCAAATAGAAAAAGCTAGACTTTGGATCTGCGAATCAGAAGCAAGCGAAAGGTGCCCCTAAACCATAGAACCAAGGACACAGCCAAGGCATGGCGACTCAAGACAACTTGCCAAATCCGAAAGCAAAGAGCAACACTGCGAAGCTGAAGAAGGAAGTGGGAAAGTGGCGTGAGTTCCATAAGATCCCCACTCACAATACTAGCGAGTGTCGGGCCAAGTAGTCACTAGTGGCTGAGATAAAGGCTTCTGAATTAGATGCATACTCTGACACTGAATCAAAACCCAAGAAGGGGAATGGAAAAGGGAAGGAGATTATCAATGCAGATCCCAATGCCATCGTTGCCACCATGAATATCCAAAAGGAAGAACTAGAAGATTCAGAGGAGGAGGAGCGTCTTTTCCACTCCTCACGCTGTTATTATTACGTTGGGAAATAAGTTGTACAGGATACCAGAGGTTCCACCTCCTGCCACTATCCCTTTGGTTACTGCAAAACAATGTAGTAAGCTCATTTCCAAAACCAGGAAATTTGTTTTCTTGATGATCCACCCTTAGGGAAAGAAGAAGATCGTGGCCATGACCTCCAGACAGGGCCCATCCACACGACAACAACAAATGAACAAGGTCATGGAGTAGTACCAAGACATATTCACCTCACCCACAGGGGTGCCTCTGCACTGTCAGGTCAAGCACCCCATCGATCTGACCCCAGGTATGCCGCTGACCAATGGACTGATTTATTGATGCTTTGTTCTAGAGAATGATGAAATCAAGAGGCAAATTCAGGAGCTGCTATAGAAGGGTCACATCTGGCCAAGTTCATCTCCCTATGGGAGCCTGATCATGTTGGTACAGAAGAAATATGGGACTTGGAGACTCTGTATTGACTATCAGGCGCTGAACAAGATCACTGTCCAGAATAGCACTAGTACAAGTGATCAATTTTGCCACGGCAAAAACGTGGCAATATCCACGGAAAAGCGTGGATATTGCCACGTCTAAGTGTTTTTTTTCCCGTGGCACTCATTTCGTCGCAATAGCGACGACCAGTTAATTGCGTGGCAAGAGCGACGGGTATACGTCGCAATTGCGACGACCCTTCCTAGAATGAAAAAGACAAACCCCAATACCTGCGACGGTCCAACGTCGCTATATCGACGGAAAGACGTCGCTATATCGACGGCAAGACGTCGCAAAGTTCCACGGAAAGCCATCGATATAGCGACGCTATCTGTAGTTTAAAAAAAAATATATGGTAATAACCTATTGATGCTGACAGTCAGTGTTTTTCAGTCTATCCCCACATTCATAGAGTGGATTGAATGTGGATTGACTCACTATTATGTAACCATTTATAAGGAGGTCTTCACTTCTCATTCATGCAATCAAAGACAGAGAACTCTCTTGATTTTATATTGATTTTCTTTACATTTTAGATTTTCCATTTATCATAATAAAAACAAAGTCCCGTTCAAATCTTTGCCTAAAACACTACGTTAACAAGACAATCAAACTAAGTTAACAAGACAGTCAAACTCAGGAGGGTGGTGTTCTTAAACCCTACATTTGCATGAACGCTCTAAAACAATGGAGAAAAAATCACCATACCAGAGAAAGACCAAGATCTTTCACCTTATAACCTTGTCCAATAATCAATTAAACAAATAAGTCTGGCTTTTACCATCCATGACCATGACAATTGTTGAATCTCTGCCTTAAAAATACTTTTTGGCCACTGCCAGCCATATAAATTAGGAATGCCCAGTTTAGTTCTCTATTACAAAGGGGGCAACGATATACAACATATGCTGAGATATATTTCCAATTCAGTAGTATGATTATTATAAATGGGGCAAAGATATGCAGCATATGCAGAAATTTATTTTCAATTCAATCATACTGCAGAGAGGACTCTCAGATCATCCATTTTCAACAATATTCTGACTCGTCACATCTTCTCACCGAATGAAGTCCACCAAAAATGATAATCTGGCTCTTAAATTGCATCACAAAACTCTGTTGTGAAACTCTGGGCATTTCCGCCAAAACTTATGGCTTTAAAATCATCCAATGCTTTCCTTTTCAATTAAGAATGTTCAAGAGAGATTTGAGCAAAAGAAACTCTCCATAAAATGTCTTACTTGGCAGCATTATTTGCTACTCTGTGGTTTGGTGATATGACTGTTCTTGTTTCATGAACAATACTTGCAAGTCTTGTTGGAGGCCAGTAGCGAAGCACAGATCTCCCTAAAATGTTCTTCACAGGAAGTGGACCCTTGAAAAGCCAAGTAAAAATTAAATTTCAGATAAACCATCTGAGTACCAAATATTGACTATGACGAAAAAGAAATAAAAAGGATGATCAATCTAATGAGAGAAATTTGAAGCCTCCTGATTTCCTTCTAATTTTTAGCACAAATCCATGTAAATTGACATAAGACGTGATAAAAATGATGAGATAGAAAACAATTTATAGAAATTGTAAATCCAATACAAGCAGAACACGTAAGAGTAGAGCAGTATCAGATGAAAAAATCAACAAATGAATGTATGTCTGATGAAAACAAAGATAATTGAAACAAATAGTAACAGGAAACATTTCTCCTTCCAAGGCATAAACAGAACTAGGGCCATACAATATTCTCTTTAATTGATAGATGGTTGCAGCTTCAACTAAAGGTTTGAATTGTTCAATGCTTTTCTGGCCCATAGTTATTAGAAGGATCAACTCTTCCTACCTCCCTGTTAGGAACTCGTGTTGTAGCTGCTTTTAAAGAATTTGATCCTGTGCATACTCCCTCTTCTCCTGTCCTGGCACCATCACTCTCTGTGCCTCCTTTATTTCATGACAAGTACACGGCATTTTTTGACAGTGCATCTCACATTGATCAATTAAAATGTGGAGTTGGAGCTGTAATATGGATGGATAATAAATTCTCTACAAATTATGGTTCAAATTCTAAAGGCGAGATTTTGGCTTTATGGATGACTCTATACTTCTTTAAGTTCAAGCAGATTGATGGCATCAGTATCTATGGTGATGCCAAAGCGATCGTCGACTGGGCAAACAAAGAATGCAACATCTCTGCTATTCATCTTAGTTCTTGGTTGACTATTGTCCGTCAGTTGATCATCTAGTTCAGGGACATTTCCTTTAGAATGATGGTGTTCTCTCCTCTGAGAACAAAATGCAAATCTTCTTCCCAGAATTTTGTTTTGCTTCGTTGTGCTGATCCGCAGTTTTTTTTTGCTCTTTGGGTCCAAGACTTCAATTATCTGTATCAGTCTATTGGGTCTATGGCGGATCTATGTGTTCTTCTGTGTTGTCTATATCTTGGGACTATGAGGCTTCTTGGCACTTTGCTGCCTTTGTTTTTTCCTTGGTCCAGACTCATGTTTATCCTTTGCAATTTTTCATATACATTTAATACAAGTATAGCTTTTTTACTATTGAAAGAAAAAAGGCATGCTTTTGAGGTACCGTGTAGGAAAGGACTCTGCCTGTTTGTATTGGAGTGGCATAACATTTATGCCACTCTATGCAGGTACAAAGTTTGCATGGGGTTCAAGTTAGCTTTGGCCAGTGTAGAATGAAAGCTTGAACTAAGGAAGGGTTCTACTTGTGATGTAATAGAACCAGAGAAGGAATTATGCTTTCAGTGTCAGTCGTTGGGATTTGACATCAAAAATATAGTTTCTTTAAACAGCTTCACAGCCCATTTTAAAAGTATAGACATCATTCAGTGTTTAAAGCAACCAAAATAAAATGGCTTGCTGTTTGACGACTGGATGAGAATTTTAACAGCTCTAGTAAGACAATACTAGGTGCAATAGAGGGTGCCCTTCATTTGAGTTCTTGGAAGAGAATGGAAAGATTGAACTAAGAAAGGCTCTACTTAGTCTATTCAG
>LPNX011075286.1:0-21761 GCA_001517045.1 Pseudotsuga menziesii
GAGAAAGAACAGCAGCCCTAGTTTTAATAAAAGGATTTGCATTCTGGAAACCACATTTGTTGGACCTTTATTCCGTGAAGACATTTACTTGGTCAATCACTCATTCTGGAAACCACATTTGTTTGAAAATTGTTCTAATTCTAAAGCCGCGTTCATATTATTCATAGCCTATCAACCAGACTGGAACGACTTACATTGAAAGGTTGATTATATTGTCTGGCTTTTTAATTTTTAATTTATTTAATTTCAGAATATATTTATTGCTAGCAGTTGCTCTAAAGAAAAGTGTAATGGTAAGTAAAATACATATAATCATCATTGATGATGATTATAGAAAATAGAAAAGAAAATGTTGAAACTATAATAACATATTAATTTATTGTCTTTATTGATGAAATGTATATCACAATTTAAATGAGTGGTTAATGTCTAAAAAATGCATAGACTAGATGACCAACATATTTTCTAAGTGAAAAAGTGTGTGAGAGTAACCAAAAAAAGATAATGAATAATGTGACAATTTGTTTTTCAAAAAGATAATCATAGATTCTTGAATATGAATATATTAGCAAGTATATTAAAATTAACTAAATAAAAATGAAAACAAATTTGTTTGAATTGATTAGTTAAAAAGAAAATTATACATACTATAAAATAAAAATTCATAAATATAACTAATAAAAAACTAATATAATAAAAATACCACAAATAACATCTTAAAATCTTATCAATATGATTGGATTCACATATCACTTAAACCCAATCTTTTTGTTTGAAATATCTCAAATAAAAATAAAAATATTCTTAATTTTGAAATAAAATAAATGTAATGTTTTAAATACAATAAATTGTTCAAGTTCTAAGGTATAAAAAATCACATTTTGAAGTGTTTGTTCCCAAAGACATTGTATCAAGCCTCTTTCATTTAGGAATGTAAAATTTATTATAATGTTCTTTTCCAAATAAAAATAATTTTACTTTTAAAATAAAATATATGTAAATGTTTTAAATACAATAAATTGTTCAAAGTAGAAAATATTACATTATAAAGTGTTTGTTTTTAAAAACATTGTGTCAACCCTCTTTTATTTAGAAATATAAATAAATAAGTTTAAATAAAAACAATTTTACATATTTTCCTAAATTAAATTAATTTATATTTATAAAACATGCTTGCTTTCCATAACTGATCAAAAACTTTATTTATCATAAATTATGAAAAGTTTAAGTTATATTTAAACATCAAAAGTTCCCTACCATGTTTACCCAATGGAAGCTTTACTTTTAAGCGTATGTAGTTTGGATGTGATGAGATTTTATCTTCTTCAAACCACTTTATCTAACTATAATTTTTTTTACCTATTAGTTTTAACTTTCACTACAACAAAAACTAGATTTAGCATCTCTTTTTGCATCCTTTTTTGCGTCTAGACCATCTTTGAGTGTATTTTTCTTCATATTTTGGACAAAATGGAGCAATTTCACGGGTTGGTGCTATTTTAGGCGTTTTTTGCGTCCTTTTTCTAAACGTGGTGCAAATTGCGGCGTAATTTGCACCAGGTTTTGCACCTCGTTATGCGCCAGGTTTTGCATCAGGTTTTGCGACAGGTTTTGAGCCTAGTTTTGCACCTAATTTTGTGCCTAGTTTGTACATCTACTCTTGTTGCGCCCCCTTTTACGCCCATGTTTGCCTCAACTTTTACGCCTTTAACCACTTATACTATGAAACGAGAACTCGACATAGTTCTCGTTTTTCTCTCTCCTAATTTTAGTAGCTATTTTTAGTTCCATTTAAAAAAGGGTTGATACGAGTATCACACATTTTCATTTTAAGGCATTTTTTTGGGCCTTTGAATCATCTTTGTCTTAAAATATTATTACTTTCTATTTTCAAGGGTGTTTTTTAGACATTTAACAAAATAACATACATTTAGGATCAAGTTATATTGAAAAACATATACATTTTGCAAATTTGTCTTTAAAATAAGACTTTTTTATAGACAAAATAAGACTTTTTTATTGACAAAATTCTAAGAAATTCGAAAATAAAGACATTTAAAACAATTTTCAATGGATTTTTATAGAATATTTGTATAAAAATGATACTATTTCGTACTGTATTCCAAAATGTTAAGTTTCACATAAATTCAAGAAAAGATATACCATATATTTGTAAATAACATATTAAAAACAATATGTATATAAATTGTATTTATAAATTTTATTTATAAAATAAAGTCTCAAAGTCAAAATAGTACAAATATATCTTATCAAAAAGTTGTCAAATTTAACATTTTATTCAAGACATTAAACTAATCAACAATATCATGCACGCCAAATTCTTCATACAAAATGGAATTTTCTAGAGCTTGCCTTTCCTTAGGGACATCAATGTCCTCTTCCATTGGGACTTCTGTGTGTGCAAGATGCCCAAATTGCTCATTTCCAAACATTCCTCCTAATGGAGGTTGAGGCTCTTTGGACATCTTCGCCACAAGTGTTTCACTAAACTATGGTTTCTTCAAACCAACTTCTTGCAATTCATCTCGAAGAACTTGAATAGCATTATTTGTTTGCTTGATGTAATTGCATTGTAATGAATCATCATCAATGGATATGCAATTTCTTCATTTCTCTAATGAGCATGCTATTGTTGTACCTAATAACAAAAAACAAAAAATAGTTAAGACAAATAGCATAAAAAAAACATACTTTAAAAAAAATTAATGAATAATAAAAAAACAATAAAACTTGAAATTTATTATAATTAAAAAATGATAGAATTTCTAAAATTACAAAAATTATAGTATTTTGAAAATTTTGATTTATGTCATTACATAAAATATTCAAAATTATATCAATAAATGTTTTTTACAGCATTCCTTAAACTCTATATATATGTATATATAGTTTATTTTTTTATATGAATAAACAAATGTTTTTTTACAACATTACTTACTTAATCCATACATTTTTTTTAATTTCTTTTCATATTAATAAATAAAGAAGAGAAAAAATAACACATCTGTAAATT
Source organism: Pseudotsuga menziesii (assembly GCA_001517045.1). Taxonomy (NCBI): domain Eukaryota; kingdom Viridiplantae; phylum Streptophyta; class Pinopsida; order Pinales; family Pinaceae; genus Pseudotsuga; species Pseudotsuga menziesii. Next base: position 3,035 of record LPNX011075286.1, read on the forward strand.
GAACTAAAAATTTTTAATCCTAAAATAAATACGAAACCTTTTTACATGAGGTGTATACTTTTATATTAAAAAATAACCTACATCCTATTATAATGGAGATGTATACATTTGTATTCAAGGTGGAGTTTCATGAACTATTCAAGATGGAGTTTGAGGTTCATGATGGAGCTTAAGCATAACATTAAAATAATAATAAATATATTTAGTATATAATATAAAATTGGGTCAACTCGCTTCTGCAAAATACTAATTATTGTACAAAATTATATTCAATCAACCTCTTGTGTGAGATGGGGGCATTATTTGTTTGCCTCTATAACTGCAATAAAGTGAGCCAAGTCCAATCAATGGATTCCTATCCTGTAAGATGTTTTGTCTCTTTTATTTTCTTTTAAAGCATGTGCATTATAAATGATATTCTATAACAATTGTATTTTATTTTCACCGTCCCAAACAAGGCGCATTGTTTTCATAAAAACAAAAAAAGTCCATACCATCTTTTCCCTTTTAAATTTAATAAGAAATAAATGTAAATCCATTTTTTTTTAATTCACAGTATGTAATGTTTTATGTTTTATTTGTTAATATAATACTCTTTAATTAATTACACAAAACTTTAACTTTCTAAATATCGCAAGGGAAGTTTTTTTTTACACTTGAAAGATATAAATAAATAAAAAAGATGTTTAGTTCAGAGAAGATCTGTAATGTTCTCGTCCGACCATAATGCAGTATTAGCTGAACTAGGAATTATGGATTCGACTTGTATTCAGGAATATTAAAAAACAAATCGCCATCAACGTGAGATTGAAAGTTTGAAATTATTTAAGCACAAATTTCACCATATCAACTTAAAAAATCGTGAATCAAAATTCATGGAATCAAAGCTTATTCAGATAATATACTGTATGCATTCAGGTACCCCGACCGGAGATGTATGTGCCAAGTTCATTGTCGTCAGGTCACAAGGTTGATCTAAGGCATATATCCTCTCTAAGGCAGGCGCTTAAAGGGACTAGTTCAGTGATTATGGATTGAAGGGAGGCTGAGTCGTTCTTTAACTGATGCCGCAAGTTTCATCAACTAAATTATTTTTCTAGTTCAGTGCATCAAATAAATCTCTCCTCTTCGATAACCTAAATCCCTATAAAAACACCCATCATGTAATTCGAGGTAACATATATCTTAGTATCCTAGGCACAGTCTGATCTGTTGACAAAGGTTGGTGAAGTAGAAAATTCTAATAGGTAGCATGCTCGTAAGAGGAGAGATTGGAGCTCCGCTCCCTTGCCAGCCAAAGAGCCGCCTCTTATTGGTGGCACGATTCTCAGAATCACACCACCAGTAAGAGGTGGGTCTATGGCTGCCAAGAGAGCGGAGCTCCTCCCATCATGTAATTCGAGGTAACAGATATCTTAGTATCTTGGGCACAATCCACTCCCTTAACAAAGGTTGGGTGAAGTAACAAATTCTAACAGGTAGCATGCTCATAAGAGGAGGGATCAGAGCTCCGCTCCCTTGGAAACCAAAGAGCTGCCTCTTACTGGTGGCGCAATTCTAAGAGGAGGGATCAGAGCTCTGCTTCCTTGCCAGCCAAAGAGCCGCCTCTTACCGATGTCACGATTCTGAGATCAGAATCGCGCCACCAGTAAGAGGTGGCTCTTTGGTTGCAAAGGGAGCGGAGCTCCTCCCATCATGTAATTCGAGGTCAAATCAGGAGCTGATTATAAAGCAATACAAATGACAAAATTCAGTTGGATAGGTGCTCTTGACAGAGTGAAATTCCATAGATAGAAAAGTGAAGTCTTGTACCAAGACGATATCTTAGTATCTCAAGCACACTCCACTTCATTAACAAAGGTTGGGTGAAGCAGCAAATTCTAATAGGTAGCATGCTTGTAAGAGGAGCAGAGCTCTGCTCCCTTGGCAGCCAAAGAGCCGCCTCTTACTGGTGGCGTAGTAAGAGGCGGCTCTTTGGCTGCCAAGGGAGTGGAGCTCCACTCCCTCCTTCCTCCCCCCACTGACTAGAAATCACTTATAAAACTGGAGGAGCACTTAAAATCCAGTTGGTTCTTTTAGGGCTTGTCAGGTGGATCCAAAAAAGTTCTCTCCTTTTAGTCGAGCAGATCTACTTCCTTTTAGTCGAGCGACTCTGCTCCCCAAACCCGTATTTTCATAAGGCACGCTAGTGTTTGAAGGGTTCGTAGATGATTTCATTTGGGTTTGTAGACTGTGTACAACTTCACTTGTTTTCTAAAATAGAAATAGATTTGTAACTATATTTTTTTAAATGTGGATGTGCAAATGGTTGAAAGAAATAAAACTTTAAATAAGATATCATAAATGAAAAATGATTGCGAGCCATGGATGCAACTTCAGAAATATAATTTTATTAACTATTTTTTAGTTGCCTTAAAAACCACATGTTATTCATAAGGTCATGATCCAAATTATTCAAAACCATTGATGAAAAAAATTAATTGAAACAGTTGATTTTTCCACATAGTTTCACATGTCAAATTTTAAGGTGTATAGTTACTCTACACGTGGGATTTTGAAAGTTCTCCTCAAAACTTTGAAACAATGTTTTTTTTTTATAGATTTTGATGAAATCCGAGAAGATAGAATTTTCCAAACCATTTTAGAGACTTAGTTATTATAATAATAAATTTTTGAATTAAGTATTTTATTAGAAATTTAGTGAAAAGTTACTTTAATAACATGTTAAAATAAATAAACATCCAAATTAAACTTAAATTTGACCTTGTCAAAACATGAAAACCATGAAATCAAATTACCAAATTGATTGGAACTTTTTTATTAAATCAAATGACCAAATTCAATCTAAAACACTAGATGAAAATGGGTAATTTTCTAGCTTGGTTACAAGTGCCTCCAAATATAGCATAAAAGTGCATCGATTCTGATCACAATAACTGCAGGATGTCACCTTTAAAAAATATTGCTAGTGGCTAAAGTGCTATAGGCAAAGCATGATGCATAGTTATAATACACCCTCTAATGAAGTTCGAATGAAGTTTCTTTTTATTTATTAAAAAGCATTTGTTTTGTGATTATATTAATTCTAACAATTTGGTATAAATAATAGATATATAATTTATATTTTATTCTTTATTTAATAACCAACTATCTTTATAAAACTAAGTGGTTGGTTGTGTCTATCGGCATTCACCTACCACTTTACTTGTGGTTGTGCTAGTATACATATTAGAAAAATTAATAGACAAATTACAAATGATTCTCGTGGCATCCTACTAAAAAAACAACTTTACACACTTGTATAATTAATTAAAAAGATTACTGAAGCCATAAATTGATTATACATTACTATTTAGATATATCATCTATGCAGATTTCAAGTTCCAAGGAAGAAACATTTGGATGAAAATTGGAAAAACTGAAGAAAACTCTTAAAGAATTTACATAACATAGAACATGGATTCTGAAGGTCTTCTTACAACATTATTTATGTCCAAAGACACAATGGGGTGTATTGATTCTAGTGATATATATTCATGGCATTTTTATAGGTAAAATTAAAGTTATGCTTAGCTTTTGACACAATAGATGTAGGTCATTTGCATTATTCATTATAAAGTTTGAAAAATAGACAATTATATTTTTTTATTCACACACAAAATATGTTAAAAGTTAGTAACACAAGTTTAAGATAATAAATTGTAAAATCTAATTTATACCTAAAAAAATTGATAAAACTTTTAGTCAAAACTAATTGATCGATTATTCCCACAAAACCTTAGTGGAGTTGTGCATTTAGCATTTAGAAAATATCCATTCGTTCATTTGCATAAAATATAGATTATGATGGGGTGTCAAAATCCATGGATGAGTTTGAATAATTTCACATGAAACATTTTAGATGTTTTTTATTAGTATGATGTGTGTAATTGAAACTCTAAAGGAGTTTTTAATTATTTATATGAATAATTTGTTCTTGTAGGGTCTAATATATGATTTCATTATGAATCACAACATATTTTGTTTGATTTTAAATGGTTAGAGTAGTGAAATTATTTATGAAATATTTGTTTTTATTTAATATGCAAGTTTCAAAAAAGTTGTAATTTATCTCTTGTAGAAAAAATTCTTTTTCTTATTTAGGGGTTGATTTCAAAGTTTTTGTAAACAACAGTATGGAATGTTTAGGCCATGGCACTATTTCTTACCCCGAAAAAAAAAATCTTGATACTGGTATCAACACTTTTCTATTTGGGGGGTGTTTTTGGTGTTTTTTATGCAAAAATCATCATTTTTATGGCTAGAGTTCTCATTCTGAGTATAAAGTTCTCGTTTCATAGTATAAGTGGTTCCTTGTTTTCATCCACTTTTGCATCCTTTTTTACCCCCACTTTTGCATCCACTTCTGCTTCCTTTTTTGCATCCCTTCGTGCGCCAAGTTTTGCATCAAAGTTTACATCCTGTTTTGAGTCTAGTTTTGCATCTCGTTTTGTTTCAGCCATTTTTGCATCCATTTTTTCGTCCACTTTTGCACCCACATTTTCATCCATTTTTGCATCCCATTTTGTGTCCATGTTTACGTCTTTTTTTGCATCTATTATTGCATCCACTTTTGTATCCACTTTTGTCGCGTCCCAATTCACACCCATTTTTGTGCTTACTTTTACACCCACTTTTGCTGCAACTTTTGCATCCACGTTTGCATCTTTTTTTGCATCCAATTTTACATCAGTTATTGCATCCCTTTATGCATCCACTTTTGCATCGGGTTTTGCGTTGGGTGTTACGACTACTTTTGCTTCTACTTTTGTTGCATCCACTTTTGCATCCAATTTTGTATCCAATTTTACATACATGGTTGTATTCACTTTTGTGCCACTAAGTTTCATCATGTTTTGCTTCCATGATTGCATCATTTTTTGCATCCACTTTTGCATCCATTTTTGGTGCACCCCATTATGAGCCTACTTTTGTTGCATCCATGTTTGCATCCTTTTTTGAATCCAATTTTACACCCAGATGTTGAAGATGAAAATGAGGATAATGATTATGATATTGAGGATGTTATGATGATGATGATAATGTTGTTGATAATGAGGAGAACGATGACAATGATGATGATGATGACGATTATGATGATGACAGGGAGGAGGAGGAGGATAATGAAAATGATGACATTGACGATGATTATGATGGCAATGAAATGAATGATGATGACAATGAGAATGATGATGAATACAATGAGAATGATGATGTTAATCTTCTTTAAAAATAAGTTGTTATTTGTCATGCATAAATCATGTGTGCCCTCCATGACCCTTTTCCACTAATCACATATTTTTGGTAGATGCTATTTCTTATGCCAAAGGTAATGATGAATAATTGATGAAAATGCCAATAATCATGATGATGATGATGTCAAGGACAATGGCGATGATGATGACATGGATGAGGATTATGCCGATGATGATGACTATTGTGATAATCATGATTACAATGACAAAAATGATGATGATGATCATCATCATCATCATTTCCATCATCGTCGTCATCAAAAACATCATCACAATCATTGTCATCTAGTTCATTATCGTCATCATTTAAAGCATATGGGATATGTTTACCATTTAAAGCATGCATAACAAGTGGGATTATTCTAAAACACCCCACCAAAATACAAAATTCAAACCACAAGGGAAACATAATGTTGAAATTGTTCCCATTTTCTTTCTCCCAACAAAACATGCTTCATTTTAGGGAATTATGTTAAAATACATACATTCATAGTCCATCCATACTATACTTGTAATAAATGTAAATATAATACTTAATAGAATTTATAAAATAGATAAATATTTTATAAACACCCTTATGATATATAAACTTCTTTCACCTTAATAATGGTAAAATATGTAAATATAATAATAATATATAATTAATATAAATATGTTACTATAGTTCATATGTTAAAAGATTTAATATAATTAAATATATACACATTATTTACTTATACATTATACAAATTAAAATATATATTAAAACCTATGAAGTTTCATAGGGAGGTGAAGCAAAACATGAAGGATTTTTCAAATATAGATCTATGTACAACTACCCATTTCCAAAGGGGATTTTGCTAAATCAATCTATGGATTCGGGGTTATGAGTATCAATTTGGTCTGTCTCGTCCATCCCCAATTCGGCCATGAGAGGATTTAATTCGGTCATGAGAGGATTTAATATTATTCTGCCCATGAGGACTTCTCACGGCACCTAGTTGGCAATATGGGTGTCTTGATTCTCAGGCCAGGCCATTCAAAGCCTGGGTTTTGGGGATGGATCAAAGTAAACTAAGAGCTCTACTGTTGTTGATGCCTCTACTGTCTCTATCTTAAATGATGCTCTCTCGGATACTATATAATATATACATACGCTGGTGGTGCTACTGATGCAAGGTCACCAAAATTTAGGTCGCTATCTCGTAATTGGATTTTGTATTACTAGGTCACCAGTAATACCAAATTAGCTATCGTCACGATGTTCTAGCACATGTCCCAAGACTTCTAGACTAGATTATCATCATTGAGTTGGATCCTTCTCTTATTCCTATTATTTTGATACATGTATTCTTACTTTCATTTCCATTTAAATTGATTCGAGAAGGTGAACGACGTAGTGATTTTAGGCTCTTGAAGGTTATCCAACCTAAGGGTTCATTCAGTGGTCATATATGATCCTCTAACGGGATTTTTCCCTACATGCAGAATAAAAACCATATAGAATCCATAGGTCGTGCCTGCCCTCTACACCTGATAAGTGATTGAGTCCAGCTCCAAACACCTGCCTTTTCGATCAAGCTCCCTCCCCTTTGCTCCCAAGCATCGAATACTTAGCAGTCGTGTGTATCTGTCTACCCACAGTAGTAAAATACCAAATTAATATGAGATAAAACATAAAAAAAGAAGTAAACCTTGCATGCATTCCGACCACATTTCAACTTTTTCATTGTTTGTGTCTGGAGGCTATGGTTGAGGCAGACGGGTTGTTTCTCACATCTCCAGCCCCCCAACTCCCACCTTTATTTTTGTGTTTTTAAACTGAAAATTTGAGTTACTCTGGGTGGAACCAATCCAATGGATAGTTATAATATAACTCATTCATATTGTAAATAATTGGAAGTTCTATTTTTCCATGATTTTAGTGCATTTTTCTATGATTATGATGAGATTGTTTGCATTTATGGTTTTTTTTAATAATTTATTTAGAAATTTGGTTTTGATTATTTTTATTTCAATTTTACAAATAAAAGTTAGACACATAATTTATTAAAAAAAAACTTAAACCTGTAAATTTCCCATGACTTACAGAAATGCAAATTTCCCATAACTTCACATAAAACATTTTGTTATTTCCCATGACTTAACAGAAATGCAAATTTCCCATAACTTCACATAAAACATTTTGTTATTTCCCATGACTTAACAGAAATGCAAATTTCCCATAACTTTACATAAAACATTTCTTGAACAAAATGTTTTTTCAATTATCCTAAAAGTCAAAAATGCAAATTTCTGATAACTTCACATAAAACATTTCTTGAACAAAATTGTTTATCCTAAAAGTCTTTCATTTTTATAATTTCAAAAAAATATAATTTTATTAGAATATTAGTTGTAGAAGATTTATGATCAAACGAAACTATTCCATGAAGGTTATAGCTAATATCGATATGCTACCAAAAAAAACATAAACACAAATCACACAATGGAACCGCCCACCAATCTGGTGGATAATTGCCAAAATTTTCAATCTTGAGATCATCTTGCATCCATGTCTAGTATTATGGGGAAAGAGTAGGGGTACAGAGCATGGAAGCCTCTTTGGATCCGCTAAGTGGGAGGACCTTCTCCATAAACATTTCGAACGATGGCGTTGCACGTTTCCGAGAGGCAATCAAGCAAAAGCTCGTGGTATTCATGGGCAGCTACATAGATGATGTTTTACCAGAGGGTTTATGATTCCATTCCTTGCTTGTACCATTTTGTTCTATTTATATCGGTATTCATGCTTGTGCAATGTGCAGGTTTAAGTCTTGGGTTAAATATATTAGCCACTTTTGGATATAGGCAATTGTCATTGAATTCGAATAAATGGGTTTATTTATGGTTGGCTTTGATGCACTTTGAAGGCGAATTTTTTCTATTTTAGATTCTTTTCAAGATATTGCACGAAATTCTGAACACCACAAGAAATTTACCCCAACGTTGATCTTTAGGCGCGAAAGGCACCATTGAAGGACCTGTCCAAATAGAGAACCAACTAGAAATGCAAAAACAAGGCCGTTGTTCTCAAGTACCATGTATTGCATTCCTATTATCCTCTTGGATCTCTTAATTCCATAGTGAATGCACTTCAACCTACATTGGCCACAGAAGCCATGGGAGCTGGGACTTATACCCTCAACATCACAAGGGTCAATGGTTTAGTAGTAGTGGGTACAGGTATTGTTCAAGATTCTATAATGCAGACAGTTTTTTATTAGAAAGCCCTTGCAATATTTTCAGTTCCCAAGGTTCTCCTTCCTTGAGAAATGTTTGGAAAAGAGTCTCCTGTTCAATCCCCTAACAAGTCTCCATCTCCTCGGGTGATGGTTCCTTCCCCTGCTCCAGAAGCATCTCCTTTCTGTGCAATTCCTCCAACACCACCTAATGTTGTTCCTAACCCTCCATCATCATATGTACCTCCTTATGTTGCTGCTCCATCATCATATTCTCCTTCCATTCGTGATATCATGGGGCACCACATTTGTTATCTCCCTCACAACATGACCAAACAAGTAGGGCACCGACTAGTTTGATTATCTATCTTGGCTATCCATTTTTGCAGAGGATTTTTCCCTTAGCGTGAAAGGAGCTTTGAAGTGGACATAAAAATTGAATTTTTTTCGATGTGGATCAGAGGAGCATTCAATCTGTTATGAAAGTATCCCCTTCCAAATAAAATTCAGGTATCATATCCACTTGAGAATAAGTTCATTCTACCCTCCATAAAAAGGGCCTAAAAAAAGGTTTTTCCCTTTTCAGATGCAGTTTATCTGAACATATAAGATGCAAGAAGGATTCTCCCATTTCTAGTGGCATTCTAAGATTAAAGAGTTCTTTTCATTTTGCGAATGACGGGTAGGTTTGGGAATACCTTAGGCTTGTATTTTATTTATCCCATTATTGTTATGGAGTTCCTCCTGAATACAGTCACTTTTAGATTTAACATCAAAAGTTTATAACTATTAAACTTTTAAATGATACGACGACCTACACGGCCACTTAAATTCATGAAGGATCAAGCACAAACCTTTCATGGGGGCGGCAGGAGACAACAATTTACAAGTGCCCATAGATCACTCCAAATGAATTCAATTAACTGTTTAATTGTTTAAACTCCGCAGAAAATGATTTTCAAATATTGAATTAAATATTTTTATAAAATGTAATCCTTTTGATTAATCTTGTCCATCAAAAATAAAAGAATATGTAAGTGTCATCCTTTTTAATAATACATGAGCTATTATTTCACCTGCCTCTTTCCATTTCATCAAAACACCTAGGGCCAGTCCAACAAGATTTGAGAATAGAACCTGTTAAAGTCTTCTTTGTAAATGCCCCTCCAGAAGTTCATTCTACTGAGGAATGGTGCTATAGCTTAATAGATATTAATTTGAAAATTGATGCAAATCCAATCTTTGACAGAAGCATCAATTTCTTCTTCCACTTTACAGGCATTATTAGAATTTCACATTAGATCTGGTTCCGCGGGGGGTGGTAGCTATTCCCATAACTTGCTTTTAGTGAAGCAAGGACTAGACATGGTCAAAAGGTTATTTGAAAGACTACTTTTTACATGGTATGCGTTCATATTCATTCTTATTTTGTCCATTTTCTGCTCATTCAAATCGGAGATAGAACTATTCTCCAGGGTGTAACATACCATTCATTTAAATGTCAAACCTAATTAAAAATCATAACGAGGATCCTCAATTTGTTGGAACTTTCCCTTTACAACGGACATGATTGTAATACAATTACGATCCTTACAAGTGAATTTATGCATATCTATAGATAGATAGAAATTATCTTTTTGTTTTTTCCAAAGAATTTTTTTTATATTTTCTATTTCATAATGAAATCAAAATATACATTAAAGAGCCTAATAGCTCTGTGATGGATATTATCTTCATTCAAAGGCTGTGGTGAATTAATATATCCTTCTGCTTTTGTTGATGGAAGGGAAGATTTTCTTCATCTACCTACTTTTTTCTCCATTGTGGATCAACTAAAATATTGACATGGAGTTATGTGCCTACTTTTGAATTCATTAGTCCTAGGCCACAAGAGATTCGAGAACTATTAAAACAAGGAAAGACCACATCATTTTTCTGGTCGAGACTTCCAAGTATGCAAAAGACGATCAAACTATGAGAGAACATAGTTTTTTTATACATGATAAATGGGGTAGAAGTAGAGGTTGGTGTAGATATGTAGTGATATTTTCCTCCCCTTCTACATTGATGATTTGACTTTGGAAGAGGCTCAAGCATGCTGACACTTATAGATGACATATGGGGTGGACTTAGGGGTTGATGTAGCTTTTATAGTGATATTTCCCTCTCCTTACACATTGATGATTTGAATTTGAAGGGTGCTCAAGCATGTTGACACTTGGATTGCATATATGAATGGAATCCAGGGTAGATGTACCTAGGTTCCATCTAAAGCTCTGTCCCTGTATCTTGTCCTTTATATCTTTGTTATTGCAACAATCTTATTTCTTCCAATGGACTGAAGTTCCAAATGCAACGGCATGATGTGCAGTTTCTTCCTTCTGAGGCTTGGAGATGTCATGATTGGGAGGAAGAGCCTGCCTCCTTTTTAAATCTTCTTAGCACAGAAATAAACCTTCTCTTATTCTATAGACTTCTTCGCTAGATTATTCTCTCTTGAGTTAAACCTCCATTGGATGTGCGTTATGTGAAGTTGATTGAAAGGATAAATAATGCATTTAGGTTTCTTAGTCAGGGACAATATTATTTTTCCTATAGGGCACCAGCCCCTTGTGGATTGAAGGAAGACTAGTTTGGATTCACCCTACACAGAGGTAGTGTTATATCCTCTTGCAATAGCAGTTTGTAGTGTGTACTATGTAGACCTAGAATTCAGACCTTGTATAGGGAAATATATTGCATTCTTTCCCATATTTTGCTTGACAGTGCAAATAATAAAGCCATAAAACTCCATTAGAACTAACATACCTGATATTTCCCTCCTTATTACTTATTGTGAATCGAACTTGCTGATGTGCCGATTTTCCCTTCCATTAGTCAGACTCATATGGGATAGGTGTTTTGCACAGGATACGTGTCCCATGCGAGACTCACAGGAAGGAAGTGTCCCTACAAGTTAGATTTACAGGATGGAAAAAATGTGCCCAACGATGAAATAATGGGGCATTTTTACCCATTTCACTCATAAGTTTTCACAGAAACCCTAGCAGAGAAGGATATTGGAGAACATATAATGATATAGCATCTACAGCCTACCATTATATTGTCGTTTTTGTCATTTCACTAACAACAGTGTTCTTTTACAAATCAAAATTATGCCTCAATCATTAAGGGTTGATACTCAAGCTCAAAGGAAGGGGAAGAATATCGATGGTAGTGGTCCTCCTCCTCCTCCCTATCCAACCGATAGTGGTACTGCTGTTGTTACTGCTAGGGATTCATCTACTTCCTTATTTTTTATTTTCCCATGGAATTCTCGAATATCATATATCATTTTATATATGTAATACTTTGATGACATCGAAGGGAAAACCTACAAATTATGGTTACTTCTGAATCTATGTTGTACACTGTATTCTTGGAATTTGTGTTTGATCATTAATGAATGTCTATTTGGAATTTGTAACTATTGAAAAAATGCCCATCTTGATGTTTACATAATTATATTTTATTTCTGTAATTAAAAAAAGAAAATTGTATATATATATATATATATATATTCTCATGGAATAAATCATGGGAAACCATCCAAGATCTTCCCCTCATTTCATGGATGGTACCTGGGATAAACCATTGGTTGCAGTTTTGGAAACCAAACCAATTAGGGACATCAAGCGATGCCCTCAATGTTCACATAGATAGACAACCCAGGGACTTGAACCCGTGACCTTGCAGTTCACAACAATCAACCACTTGAGCTATATATATATATATATATTGTGACCCATTTTGGGGTTTTATGTGTCCTGTATGGGATACTTGAATCACTGTAGCACTATGTCAGGTGAGTTGAAAATTGTTCTAATTCTAAAGCCGCGTTCATATTATTCATAGCCTATCAACCAGACTGGAACGACTTACGTTGAAAGGCTGATTATATTGTCTAGCTTTTTAATTTTTAATTTATTTCATTTCAGAATATATTTATTGCTAGCAGTTGCTCTAAAGAAAAGTGTAACGGTAAGTAAAATACATATAATCATCATTGATGATGATTATAGAAAATAGAAAAGAAAATGTTGAAACTATAATAACATATTAATTTATTGTCTTTATTGATGAAATGTATATCACAATTTAAATGAGTGGTTAATGTCTAAAAAATGCATAGACTAGATGACCAACATATTTTCTAAGTGAAAAAGTGTGTGAGAGTAACCAAAAAAGATAATGAATAATGTGACAATTTGTTTTTCAAAAAGATAATCATAGATTCTTGAATATGAATATATTAGCAAGTATATTAAAATTAACTAAATAAAAATGAAAACAAATTTGTTTGAATTGATTAGTTAAAAAAAAAATTATACATACTATAAGATAAAAATTCATAAATATAACTAATAAAAAACTAATATAATAAAAATACCACAAATAACATCTTAAAATCTTATCAATATGATTGGATTCACATATCACTTAAACCCAATCTTTTTGTTTGAAATATCTCAAATAAAAATAAAAATATTCTTAATTTTGAAATAAAATAAATGTAAATGTTTTAAATACAATAAATTGTTCAAGTTCTAAGGTATAAAAAATCACATTTTGAAGTGTTTGTTTCCAAAGACATTGTATCAAGCCTCTTTCATTTAGGAATGTAAAATTTATTATAATGTTCTTTTCCAAATAAAAATATTTTTACTTTTAAAATAAAATATATGTAAATGTTTTAAATACAATAAATTGTTCAAGTTCTAAGGTATAAAAAATCACATTTTGAAGTGTTTGTTTCCAAAGACATTGTATCAAGCCTCTTTCATTTAGGAATGTAAAATTTATTATAATGTTCTTTTCCAAATAAAAATATTTTTACTTTTAAAATAAAATATATGTAAATGTTTTAAATACAATACATTGTTCAAAGTAGAAAATATTACAATATAAAGTGTTTGTTTTTAAAAACATTGTGTCAACCCTCTTTTATTTAGAAATATAAATAAATAAGTTTAAATAAAAACAATTTTACATATTTTCCTAAATTAAATTAATTTATATTTATAAAACATGCTTGCTTTCCATAACTTATCAAAAACTTTATTTATCATAAATTATGAAAAGTTTAAGTTATACTTAAACATCAAAAGTTCCCTACCATGTTTACCCAATGGAAGCTTTACTTTTAAGCATATGTAGTTTGGATGTGATGAGATTTTATCTTCTTCAAACCACTTTATCTAACTATAATTTTTTTACCTATTAGTTTTAACTTTCACTACAACAAAAACTGGATTTAGCGTCTCTTTTTGCATCCTTTTTTGCATCTAGACCATCTTTGAGTGTATTTTTCTTCATATTTTGGAAAAAATGGAGCAATTTCACGGGTTGGTGATATTTTAGGCGTTTTTTGCGTCCTTTTTCTAAAGGTGGTGCAAATTGCAGCGTAATTTGCACCAGGTTTTGCACCTAGTTATGCGCCAGGTTTTGCAACAGGTTTTGAGGCTAGTTTTGCACCTAATTTTGTGCCTAGTTTGTACATCTACTCTTGTTGCGCCCCCTTTTACTCCCATGTTTGCCTCAACATTTACGCCTTTAACCACTTATGCTATGAAACGAGAACTCGACAGCGCATTCAATCTGTTATGAAATTATCCCCTTCCAAATTAAATTCAGGTATCATATCCACTTGAGAATAAGTTCATTCTACCCTCCATAAAAAGGGCCTAAAAAAAGTTTTTTCCCTTTTCAGATGCAGTTTATCTGAACATATAAGATGCAAGAAGGATTCTCCCATTTCTAGTGGCATTCTGAGATTGAAGAGTGCTTTTCATTTTGCGAATGACGTGTAGGTTTGGGAATACCTTAGGATTGTATTTTCTTTATCCCATTTTTGTTATGGAGTTCCTCCTGAATACAGTCACTTTTAGATTTAACATCAAAAGTTTATGACTATTAAACTTTTAAATGATACGACGACCTGCACGCCCACCTAAATTCATGAAGGATCAAGCATAAACCTTTTATGGGGGCGGGAGGAGACAACAATTTACAAGCGCCCATAGATCACTCCAAATGAATTCAATTAACTGTTTAATTGTTTAAACTCCGCAGAAAATGATTTTCAAATATTCAATTAAATATTTTTATAAAATGTAATCCTTTTGATTAATCTTGTCCATCCAAAATAAAAGAATATGTAAGTGTCATCCTTTTGAATAATACATGAGCTATTATTTTGCCTACCTTTTTCCATTTCATCAAAACACCTAGGGCCAGTCCAACAAGATTTGAGAATAGAACGTGTTAAAGTATTCTTTGTGAATGCCCCTCCAGAAGTTTGTTCTACAGAGCAATGGTGCTATAGCTTAATAGATATTAATTTGAAAATTGATGCAGATCCAATCTTTGATAGAAGCATCAATTTCTTCTTCCACTTTACAGGCATTATTGGAATTTCACATTAGATCTGGTTCTGCGGGGGGTGGTAGCTAATCCCATAACTTGCTTTTAGTGAAGCAATGACTAGACATGGTCAAAGTGTTATTTGAAAGACTATTTGTTACAGGGTATGCCTTCATATTCATTCTTATTTTGTCCATTTTCTGCTCATTCAAATCAGAGAGAGAACTATTCTCCACGGTGTAACATACCATCCATTTAAATGTCAAACCTAATTAAAATCATAACGAGGATCCTCAATTTGTTGGAACTTTCCCTTTACAACATACATGATTGTAATACAGTTACGATCCTTACAAGTGAATTTATGCATATCTATAGATAGATAGAAATTATCTTTTTGTTTTTTCCAAAGAATTTTTTTCTATTTTCTATTTCATAATGAAATCAAAATATACATTAAAGAGCCTGATAGCTCTGTGATGGAGATTATCTTCATTCAAAGGCTATGGTGAATTAATATATCCTTCTGCTTTTGTTGATGGAAGGGAAGCTTTTCTTCATTTACCTACCTTTTTCTCCATTGTGGATCAACTGGAATATTGACATGGAGTTATGTGCCTACTTTTGAATTCATTAGTCCTAGACCACAAGAGATTCGAGAACTATTAAAACAAGGAAAGACCACATCATTTTTCTGGTCGAGACTTCCAAGTATGCAAAAGACGATCAAACTATGAGAGAACATAGTTTTTTTATACATGATAAATGGGGTAGAAGTAGAGGTTGGTGTAGATATGTAGTGATATTTTCCTCCCCTTCTACATTGATGATTTGACTTTGAAAGAGGCTCAAGCATGCTGACACTTATAGATGACATATGGGGTGGACTTAGAGGTTGATGTAGCTTTTATAGTGATATTTCCCTCTCCTTACACATTCATGATTTGAATTTGAAGGGTGCTCAAGCATGCTGACACTTGGATTGCATATATGAATGGAATCCAGGGTAGATGTACCTAGGTTCCATCTAAAGATTTGTCCTTGTATCTTGTCCTTTATATCTTTGTTATTGCAACAATCTTATTTCTTCCAATGGACTGAAGTTCCAGATGCAACGACATGATGTGCAATGTCTTCCTTCTTAGGCTTGGAGATGTCATGATTGGGAGGAAGAGCATGCCTCCTTTTTAAATCTTCTTAGCATATAAATAAACCTTCTCTTATTCTATAGACTTCTTAGCTAGATTATTCTCTCTTGAGTTAAACCTCCATTGGATGTGTGTTATGTGAAGTTGATTGAAATGATAAATAATGCATTTAGGTTTCTTAGTCAGGGACAATATTATTTTTCCTATAGGGCACCAGCCCCTTGTGGATTGAAGGAAGACTAGTTTGGATTCACCCTACACAGAGGTAGGGTTATATCCTCTTGCAATAGCAGTTTGTAGTGTGTACTATGTAGACCTAGAATTCAGACCTTGTATAGGGAAATATATTGCATTCTTTCCGATACTTTGCTTGACAGTGCAAATAATAAAGCCATAAAACTCCATTAGAACTAACATAACTGATATTTCCCTCCTTATTACTTATTGTGAATCGAACTTGCTGATGTGCCCATTTGCCCTTCCATTAGTCAGACTCATATGGGATAGGTGTTCTGCACAGGATACGTGTCCCATGCGAGACTCAAGGGAAGGAAATGTCCCTACACGTTAGATTTCCAGGATGGAAAAAATGTGCCCAACGGTGAAATAATGGGGCATTTTTACCCATTTCACTCATAAGTTTTCACAAAAACCCTAGCAAAGAAGGATATTGGAGAACAGAGAATGATATAGCATCTACAACCTACCATTATATTGTTGTTTTTGTCATTTCACTAACAGTAGTGTTCTTTTACAAATCAAAATTATGCCTCAATCATTAAGGGTTGCTACTCGAGCTCAAAGGAAGGGGAAGAATATCGATGGTAGTGGTTCTCCTCCTCCTCCCTATCTAACCGATAGTGGTATTGCTGTTGTTACTGCTAGGGATTCATCTACTTCCCCATTTTGTATTTTCCCACGGCATTCTCGAATATCATATATCATTTTATATATGTAATACTTTGATGACATCGAAGGGAAAACCTACAGTTTATGGTTACTTCTGAATCTATGTTGTACACTGTATTCTTGGAATTTGAGTTTGATCATTAATGAATGTCTATTTGGAATTTGTAACTATTCAAAAAATGCCCATCTTGATGTTTACACAATTATATTTTATTTTTGTAATTAAAAAAAGAAAATTGTATATATATATATATATATATATATATATATATTCTTATGGAATAAATCATGGGAAGCCCTCCAAGTTCTTCCCCTCATTTCGTGGATGGTACCTGGGATAAACCATTGGTTGCAGTTTTGGAAACCAAACCAATTAGGGACATCAAGCGACGCCCCCTTCTATTTGCAGTTCACAGCACTCAACCACTTGAGCTATATAGATATTGTGACCCATTTTGGGGTTTTATGTGTCCTGTATGGGATACTTGAATCACTGTAGCACTATGTCAGGTGAGTTAGATTTAGATAGAATGAATCCAACCTCTGCCATAGTTGGATTCACTCTCAAATCCTCTTCAAAGTCATGATGTAAGGACCCATATGGATTGAGCGGGTATGCACGACTCTCCCTGTGGAGGTTTCCCATTGATTAATCCCTTTTACCTGTAGCCTCTCCCTTGTGAGAATGACAAGTGGGGGATGAGAGGCCTATTGTGGTTCACAGACAGACAACAACAAGAAAACATTGGTTTCCAAATGTGTGTCCTAATGTAGACACATTCCTGGGTGTATGTCAATTCATGATGACTGATATCTTGGCTTGCTCAACCAAAAATCCCTCCTTGCACATGATATGACCCTATATAACACCAAACATGGTACAAAATATGTACTTCTTAATATGTAGCAACAATTAAAGTTTATATGTCATTCTCTTTGACTGAGAGTTTCCGCAAGCAATTTAAATTTTACATTGGTCTCTTTTCTTTTGATTTTATCCTTTAGGACATCTCAAAGAGATGGGACTCCTGGGTGTTGTCATATATTGGAAGGGAGTCCTATTTTGAGCCAACTAAATCTGCCATACAGTCCATACCACTGGTCTTGGATAAAAAGTTCCAAAACAGTTTCCATTGGGATTTCTTTTGTTCAATCAGGGTACTTCAATTTTCATTTGCAGGTCATGAATCATATCTTTTTAGTTTACCTAGCTTTGAATGCCACTTTGTTGACATCCAAAATGATCGTAACCATATCAAACTGTTCAAGAAGAAAGAGAAGCGAGAGATGAAAATATGAAATGAGGTTTCCTACACTCTTACACATCTTACACATGATATGTCAACTAACTCTCACATTTCCTTATTTGTTAGTCAAGACAACATTGTGCCCAAGTGAATACTGTCTACAAATTATAATTTTAATCCAAACCTGTATGTTGTTTCTCTTTATGTTGTTTCTCTTTGTTTCTCATTATAGTTGGGCTTTGCATGCGATTGAAACTGAACATGTGGTATGCATGTGGGCTTTGCATGCTTTGCATGCGATGCCATTTAATTTGTTGGGGCATGCAATTTCTGTACCTTAGTTATTATGGCTACTGACTGGTATCTATTGGGTTGGGTTAGTGCTTTCCAACGTTCGATACACAACCACGTCAGCCAACCATATCTTCCTGCCATATCTTCTCTTCTTACTGCTCATCCCATGTCTTATATTGTACACGTTCCACTACTGTCTAATACGTACGTTTTTATAATATAATTCAGTGTGC
>LPNX011075298.1:7582-25997 GCA_001517045.1 Pseudotsuga menziesii
ATCAAGTTAGAATTTTTACAAAACTTGTGTCCTTTATTAAGAGAAAAGTGTTGTTAAACGGAAATGTGGAAGAGCCGGTTAAATACCTTGCAGGGTGACTTTAAGAGGGATAACGCATAGAGAGTTACTTGGTTGGTGGAAAGTGGAATGGAGCCTAGGAATAAGTGGAATATTAGAAGAGAAGCTGAATTTTTATTTCAATGTGCTTTGTCTTCATTACCCAGGTACCCAAGAGTGGTTGTACCTTTTATCTAATTAATAAAGGAAAAATCTGCTACGGGAATCGGAAGGGCCTTTAAGAAGTCCAGCATTTAAATCCTTCCCCTTTAAGTTCCTCCAGTTAAACACATTTCTGGAAATATAAATATATTTCGCTTGTAGGCATTACAGTTTCCAGCGTTATGTTTCCCTTACCTTTGAAGGCAAGGCCCAACCATGGAAAATACTATATCGCTGAGGTATAAATCTATTTGTCTGTCCACAATTTGGGGATAGTATTTTTATCATGTTACAGCATTATAGTTGCTGTACTAGTATTGAATGATATAGCTGCTTATAATTATATTATGATGTTCGGTGAGTATGCAATGCATTTTTGCATGGCGTCCAGGATGATAAGACTGTGAGAGTTGCTTTGAGGATTCCTGAAATAAGGTTTCCTTATTTTTCATCCATTATCTAAGCTTTTAGCAAACTGGGTTTCTTTGTTTTGGGAAACGCTGGATCCAAGAATTTTATCCACAGAGGTGTAATGAGTTTCCCTTGGGACTAATAACAGGTTTTGATAATGTTGTTTGACCTGGCTTATTTCTTTGGGTATAGTTTTTGATATGATCTGTTGGACATGATGGAAAGGTTATAATAACCTTGGAAACTCTCTTCTACTATTATGTACTACTTACTAAGGTGCGCTGCAGAGAATGGGTAGGTAGTTTCAGGCCACTATAAAGTGGTGCAAAATCACTGCTTCCAGGAAATCTTGTTGGTTTTCGTTTGGCTGCAATGCTGAATTTTGTCAGGCGGAAGCTGAAACTCTTTCTGTCACTAATATTTTAGTTTGAGGGTTCATTTAAAAAGTTTACTGTTTTGTCATGTCATAATAATTAAAGGTTCAAGCCAAATATGTAACCTTATAAATGTAAACTTTGCTTACACATCGGTCTTACAAGAAAGAAGGAATTGCGTAATAGGAATGTGTTTACTACACTCATTCCAGAGCTCTACTGCATGATGCGGGTTTAAGTCATCTTTCCTTTCTGGACAATATGTGTAAGGATTCCTTGCTCAGTCTTACTTGTTTTTACCATACGATTGGCCAACAGACTACTAATTGTGTGTTAAAGGAGAGCATAGTTAAGCTCTGATTTCGTATTGTTGTATAACATAGAACCACGTTTGTTTTACGGTGAACCAATTGCAGAAGTGACTGGCCAAGATATAAAATTTCCTATGCAGAGAGAAGATTTCACAGGTACAGCGAACTGTGCATTACAGTCATGTATAAATTATTCCTATTGGCAGATCAAGATGTGATTGCCTTGGAGAATTTACCAAAATGTATGGAAAATGTATGGCAACAAGAAGGTTGCGCCATGCGACTCATTCTGAATAAATAATATAAAAAAGGTTTGGTGGACGTAGCCTCATGGACGAGGTGAACCACGTACGCCCGTGTCTCTTCTATGTTTCGCCTCATGATGTCTTATTTTCCCTCTCTGTGCATTTATGTTTAAATGTCTTTTGTTTTCCTTCATGGTATTTATGTACATATGAACCTACTGATAAAATGGATTGCAGTACCAAGGGGCAAAGAACGTTATTCTTATCATGATGTTTCATTGTATGCATACTAAGTTCATTATTGGGTCACTATGATGATGTAATGCTGGTGAGTGTAAATAATGCTGGAGTTTACATTAAAGAAAATTGGTGAATGATTGTTTTACAATGCACATGGTTGTTGACATAATGGATGTGAAAATTCTTGTAAAGTTTGCACTAACAGGTTGAACCCTTTTTATAGTAATAAAGGAACAAAAGAAAAGAAGAAAAAAAAAAAACCTTTACCACCTTTCCGCACACTTTAACATCAAGGTATCAGAGGGACATTACAATTTTGCATCTGAATAGTGAATGGTTCTCTTGGAAAAACCCCAGTAAGCTCACAAATCATGACATCCAGATCTACCACATTCTATCCAAATGCCTTTCTATTCTAAAACCTTGCCTAGAAGACACTTTTGGAAGGAAAATTTACTTGGAAAAATATAAACATAAGCCTTTCATCTTATCACACATAAACTTTAATGCACCATAATCCGAAATAACAATATAGTTGTTGTTCTTTAACACAATATGGTCTAATATGTCATATATAATTGAAATTTTGAAAGAACATTGTTCACAATGAGCAGATTACTATAGTTAAACATTATTTGACACAAATAAAGTATTGACCTTTGGTTTTTCGAAACCAACATAATGCCACTTGTATTTTATTACTTTCCTTGTGAAAGAGATTATTCTAGTATTGTGATCTCTATAGAATTATTTAGCATAACTATGATACATATGAGTAATTTCCTCATATTTGATTACACATTACACATGCTCATTCCAATTACACCATTGAGATCTTAACCATAATAACCGGTATATGATTAATATGGATCTACTAAGCTTCATTGATACCAAGATACCTATACTAATAAGATAGTGGTATAGTTAAAGCACATCATGTATTGTATTAAGTGTAATATCACATATTATAAACAAGTGGTTAAGCTAATATGATACCGCTTATTTCACTAATCAAGCTTCAGGTGCTAATATTGATCCCATGCATATGAGTTACTTACACTATCATAACAAGCATCGATTAATACATATAACATATGAGTTTCTAATATCAACCATGCATATGAGTTACTTACAAAATCATAACAAGCATGGATTGATACATATAACATATAAGTTTCTAATATCAATTATTATGGAAAAAAATGATCATGTTCATTAACTTGCAAGCACCTATATTATGGGAATAGAGTAGTATCACATAAACCAATAAGAATATCCCACAAAAGTAATCATGAAAGTAAGAACATATGGTATTCCTTATCCTTAATTATGATGATAAAACATGATAACCTAAAAAAAATTGATCATGTTCATTAACTTGCAAGCACCTATATTATGGGAATAGAGTAGTATCACATAAACCAATAAGAATAGCCCACAAAAGTAATCATGAAAGCAAGAACATATGGTATTCCTTATCCTTAATTATGATGATAAAGCATGATAACCTGATCATTAGGTAAAGATCAGAATGTGTAATGATGATATCTCCCTAATCAATACTATCACTACATATTCCTACTTCTAACTATAACTATGATCCTAAATTTATCATGTTGGTACATATGCTCAAATTCCTTGTAATCACCTTTCCTTCAGCTGCATGTATTTGAATATTCAATAGAACCTGTTTGAAATCAATGAAGGGAGTTATACTAGTCATATATTAATAAATTAAAAGGATCAATCCCTTGATATCGGAAAGTGAATCAAGGGAGACACTTTTTTAAGGATTGAACCCTGGTGGCTATGGAAACAAAGTTTCACCCATCCAGGTGAGCTACCACATTGTGGAAGTTAAACTAGTAATATCAGAAATACTAACACATCTAGTATTCATCGTACAGGGTAAACTAAGTCTCTATGCATCTTAGCTTCATGTTAGTTATTCCCATAGATTAGGACATCAAACCTTAAATATAAGTAGGTACTAATAGTGTTGATAAATAGAATGGGTTTAGTACTAGGTGATAATCATTCATAAGAGCTTAGCTAAAATGTGTCATTACCATTTCACATCACTTTCCATGTTATGTTGAAACCAATGATCTAACTGTAATACTAGTTATACATGCTTATAGAGATATAAGTGTAATTGATGTACTTATCCTAACCAATCAGTCTAAGCAAATATGTAATCAAATATGATAAGTGGTATGTACACAAGCTAATCAATTGCAACACTGATTAGTGATAAAGCTTGGTAGTATAACTGAGCATATGAGTGAGTAGAATAAATATGGATATTGCTATGAGTGTAATCAATATAAGAAGATATACCTACAAGTGATAACAAGGTATTGGTTATGGGAATGCTTATGTGGATTAAATAAATACCAATATAGCTAATCAGTATTAGTTCCATGGTATTTAGACTACTAGATACTCTGAAGATTGGTGGTTAATCATATATGAAACTTAAGTCATTTTAATTTACTTGGTTGTCTAGGCTCATACCTAGTACTCATATCAAACATGATGAAATCTCTTATCACAAATACTAGTAACTAAGCGTGATTACGGATATGTTGTTCCATAATTAACAATAATGATATGTTTAGCCTAGTATGCATACTATCTCTATTTATTCAGGTTAATGTGGTTACAAATATTATACTCTCTGAATTCATTATGCTTCTAGGGAGGGGGCATTCATGTTGAACCTTATTGCGTACTAGATCGCAATGTTCTCCATATTAGGAACCGAACTATTGATTAGGTGAAGGTCCAATGGGACCGCTATATCCCAAAAACTTGATAGGAGGTGTGCTGATTGAATTGACTTTCCTTGAAGCTAAATTTGAAACATCTTGCTTCTTTGGAGAAGGTAGCACTGGTGTAGTCACGCTCTGTACCTTTTGTTCTTCCATTTTTGGAATAGTCAATGATTCTATAGACATTTTAGCATCTGCACTCCTCTCATCCTTGTCTCCAATCTGCCATTTATCCATATGCTTAGAGGAAATTAAATCTTCAAACCATGGATCCATCTGCTTCTCGTCTACCCATTTAGCAGGTTCCAAAAAAAACCTTATAAAGGATTGATATGAACCTAAAGACACCACAGGTTTCTTACTACCTATTGTTTCTGTTACTTCTTTTTGGATCAATGTGTCTATTTTGACACATTCGTCATTTCCCTTAACTGACTTCTTGTCATTATCAAAGAATTTAGTATAAGATTTTTCATCTGCAGAAATATTGTATGCATCATTATGTCCAGTCACACCAATTTCCACTGGCTCCACTAAAGAAGTTGCAGCCTCAACACATGCAAACATAGATTCATGAGATTGGTGACGTCGTTTAGAGGGAGGTAGGGCAGCTTCATCACTCGGTAGGCTACTTCTCAAATGATATTTATCAGCAAGCAAGTAGATCATTTTAGTAACACTCTACTACTTATGAGGATTAGTTATCAATTATTAATGTATCTCTACTCTAATAAACAAGATGATCAATTTAGTTTTGGAATGAATTTCTTTTAATCTATGTTTGTTGTTCATATTTAAAAAACTTTGCGAGTATATTTGGGAGAGCAGTATGTCAGCAGTCACAGTTTATCAGATGTTACCCTTTTAGTGGAAGGTGAGTGATGTTATGCAGTAACACATTTAATAAGTTTATTGTAAATGGCATATCATTAGATATTTGAATGGGGATAGCTACTCAAAGGAGGTTGAATTGGTTTCTATGGAAAAGTTAAGATAAAGCTTTTCAGAAATATTGAATGAGTTATTATAGAATGTTGTTTTAACTTTTTACTCTAACAAATGCAAACAATATGGTGCTTAAATGCAGGTAGGTGATTTTATGCCCACGGGATTGCACTTCTGGCATCTTCAGATGCATTTCGTGCTACGTTTGATGGTAGCTACCGGGTATGAGTGTCATTTTGTTTTGGCATGGGATACAAGTGGTTATCTTATAGTATGGCTTGTCTCTCATTTTTTTATTCCTATAAAATTCAAGTGATATAATTTGATGTTATTGTAGACTGCATTGTTTACCCTAGAATTTGATATTGTCAAACATGTTAAGTGCACTGTGGCTTCAAACAATAACTAGAAATTGTTTGGGAATAAATTTGTGAACCTTCAACAGGAAAATAAGGAAAAGGATATTGAAATTCCAAATATAACCTCGGTAGTATTTGAACTAATGATGAGCTAATCTTATGGTTTCTTCTATGTGTTGCTTATGGTAATAACGAAGGATTCATTCCTATTATAAAGAGTTCAAGCTGAAAATGAAAGAAATGATGACATGTTAGAACTCAAATATGTTTTATCCAAGAATGTTTGATGATTCTGATGGGTACTGGTGTCAGATTTATATACACTGATACAGTAGAGACGACAACAGATATTGCACAAGACCTTCTGAGAGCTGTTGATCAATATCTTTTAGAAGGCCTCAAACGTTTGTGTGAATATTCTATTGTACATGTATTCTTTTATTTCATTGCGGTTTTTCCTTTTTGTTATGATATTGGCCAGCCTCAGCACTGAGATCTGTGTTTTCTATTTAGGACCTTACTTTGGAGAATTTCTCAAGTATATATGATCTTGTTGATTCATATCATGCAACTTCTTTGGGTCATATGTGTGTTATGTACTTTTAGGAGCACCATGAACAGATGTTTAACATGTATGGGTAAGGAAAAATTCTACATAACTCAACAATTACAGTGAGCCAGGAACTTTTTCAGTATCTATCTAAATTTTTATAATCAATTTTCTGTGGAGCTACCTTTCCCTTGTATAATGGTTACTGCTAGAGATACGTGATTACTTGTTTAGAATATTAAGGCTGCATCCTTATATGCCATCATTGTAAAGGAAGTCGTGATCATTTTGATTGGCTTCTGTGGATGGTCTCATCTTCCCGGAGAACTAGTGCAGAGACAGGTATTTTCGAGGTGTTTCTTAGCATTGCCAAGATTACTACTAGTTATGTAGGATGCAACGATTTGTCAAGATAAGTTGAAGTGAAATGATTGCAAGACGTCAATTGACTAATACATTTTCATATCTTTTCAAAATGATCTAGAATTTTGAAGTCAGAGATGAGCCATCAATTGATATTAGATGGTTTCTCAATTTTGTTGTGTGTCTCATCTAAAATTTAGTTGTGTATTTCATCTAACGCTTGAAAAAAAAATTATGTTAACAAATGCTTTTGAAATTTCTACTTTGTTGTATTTCAGCAGTGTCCAAATATCGGTCTACTCGTAAGGTTAAATTGCAGGTGCAAGTCTTCAGTGATTATGACATAAGAGTATGAGAAAAATAGTTGTTATTACTGATTCAAATTTTTAAGGGTCATCATATTGATAAAAATAGGTAGCTTGTGGGCTTGAAGAATTCGGGCCAATTGTGTAATACTCTTAGAGCGTAGTGGGGAGACACCTATTGGTCCTTGTTCCAATCTCTTTGCTAGGGAAATTGATTGTATGGCCATTTTCCAGAAATCAATCCTTGCGTTTTTAAGTCGAATGATACCCTCATTTGTGCTTTTGGTTTTGAAACTAGGGCCTTTACCTTTTAGACTGTCTCTTAGACCTTCACCTCTACTTTTGGTGGTTCTGATTCAATAAGTTCAATTGGTAAAGATCTGACCTTTACAGCCATATTCATTGCTTCTCCAGATGGACATCAATATTCATTCTTTCTCGTGTACCACCCACTTTAGTATGCCACTTCATTTGGGAGGACAGTAAGATTCAGTCTTTCTGGCTAGCGAGCAGGTTGGAAAGTGATATAGATCTTCTTCTATCCATGTGCACTAATATAGGTGGGATTGGCCATTGGCCAAATCATGGGTGTATTCGTAGCTGTGTGGAGCCAACTTTATGCCCAGCCCGCAGATGCATGCATATTCACATGCCCCATGATAGAGGTGCTTCCCAAGGTGTCGATATCGCTGCATCGACCTTTTCTTAGCTCGCTAGACTTACTATATAGTGGGTTCATCTTCTTTTAGGTTGGTAAATAGGCTGGTTATTACACCATTGCTTGCTTGATGGGTTCTTGCACGAAGAGATGTCCCTGCGATACCTAAATCCTTACTTATTGAGATGAGAGTCACTGGTCAAAATACTAAGCAAGGTTTCCGGTGAGGGAGAGGTCCTTTCAGAACTCAGATTGATCTGATTCACTGCAGTGAAATGTATGCAAGAAGTGAAATAAGACAGAAAAAAGATGTGGGTAAGGTTTATCCAGATCTGGAACGATGGAAATAAGATAGAAACAATTTCCACCTAAAAACACAAACTTGCATCCATCGCTTGGGTTTAAAGCAAAAAAAAACACAAACTTGCATCCAAGCACTTAAACACTAATATCTGTTACAGGGTTTGATTTCTCATGCAGGGTTTCAGAGAACCAGGTTTTGCAATTCTAGGATTAAGAAGAAAATATCAGCACATATTGGGCAATTGAAAAAGATGCCTGTAGGAATTGCAATCGGCGCAATGGAAATGAAACCCTATGAAAATATATAAACATTCACACAAACCATTAGATGGAAATAATCAAGTATTAAAATAGGGGGCATAAGAAGTATATAATTTGATGTGGCAAATGAGAATAACAGTAACAACATATGATGGCATACATCAAATAAGGGAAAACAAATGGGCATGAAAAATAGACTCATGTACCTTAGCGGGCCATGCAAAAAATCCCTTGACCTTGGCGAGCACAAGATCTGGTGCACCTTAGCGGGCCATGTCAGAAATCCCTTGACCTTGGCGAGCACAAGATCTCTGAGCCTCCATTTTTGCCTCCTCGTCTTTTAACTAGTGTCATCTCATAAAACCCTAATGACAACGGCAAACGTAAACAATAATGTCAATGCCTGATGAAAATTGGGTACCTGTTAAATTATTGATTAATATTTTACAGTGGCAATATTTTCGTGGCTCCTTGGAAAATGGAAAAATGGGCTCAGGATGGAATCCATTAGCAGCAGGTTTCGACCTTGGTAGCAGTTTTCAACCTTTGTATCTGTTGTAGCAATAATTAATCAAAAGCTAAAGAATAAATAATGGAACATCCTGAATATTGGGATGGAGTTCAACAATTTTGAGGATCTGCTCAATCTCGACAAAAATGAAACCTCCACGCCCATGGTCATGGCCATTCATTACCAAATAAATTTGTTGTTCTTTTGTTTTTTATAATTTTAATTTGTATAATTAAATAATATATTTATATTTAATTACATTAAATCATATAACATATCAACTATATATATTTATTTATAGTAAATATTTTATCATATAAATTACAATAATATATTTATATTAATTATATATTATTATTATATTTACATATTTTACAAATTATATTAAGTATTGTATTTACATTTATTACAAGTATAGTATGGATGGACTATGAATGTATGGATTGTAACATATTTCTCTAAAATGAAACATGTTTTGATGGGAGAAAGAAAATGGGAACAATTTCAATATTATGTTTCTCTTGTGGTTTGAATTTTGTACTTTGGTGGGGTGTTTTAAAATAATCCAACCTCTTATGTTTGTACTTCCTTATGGCACTAACTTTGGGATGGGGTGTTTTTGTTTGTGCTAACCTTTATTTTAATGTTTTTTGTTTTCTTATGGAGGATATGTCCCACTTTGACATATCCAAAAGCATACAAATGAGGGATAGACCAGTGTGATTTCCTTCCAGCGGTCTGACTATGCATTAGTTTAGGTACAGTGGAAGATAACACCCAAGTTGAGGTATTTACACCATCAAATTTGACCATACAAACAGCTGATATTTCTTATAGTGTTGGGACAAAGAATTTGATAGATTTTCGACCCCCTTACTAAGAGAATGGACAGAGGTTTCCTGGCTATAGACCTATTGCTCCCCTTTTTCCTTTTTGCTTCCATTTCAATGGCACTAATGTTTCTTTCCCATTTGGACATGCAATCCCAAAACCTATAATTCATTCAAACATCTAGATTCCATTTGATTCACACAAAAGGTTCATGTGTGGGTCTATATAAGGAGATTCCATTGACGAGTGTTTAAAATTAGTGTCTATGTATGGGCTAGTGGAGTAATCCAAGTGGCTCACTCAGAAGGGGACATTACATCTTGTGTCTTGGAAGAGAATAAAACAACGTTATTTATGTATGTACCCAATATTTGAATACCAAGTCAAAAGGTTGTTAGAGTTTCCTCATGTAATAATGGAAGCATGGAGGAATGTTCATGTATGATAGGGTCAGACTAAGTGTTAGTCTTGGGAAGTTTGTCTTTCCCATTTGGTCATGTAATCCCAAAACCTATAATTCATTCAAATATATAAATTCTATTCGATTCACGCAAAATGTTTGTCACGTCCCCTCTCGTCAATCTAGTGCGATGGAGACGATGCAATGCTATAACCGGGCATCTAGCCCCATGAACATAAGCAAAACATAACATCATGGAATTAGTTGGACGCAATCGATAGAATAAACAATGGAACACCAATTTCAAGCGAAGATTTCGATGGAGTTTAACAATTTTGACGGCCCGCTCAATATCGACCCAACCAATTTATATCTCAAGATTTAACATCTCCACCCTCCCGTTGATATATAATTTCTTCTTTGTCATGTTTATGTGCAAACAATAGGGAGTTTAATCCCCTCCCTCCTGACCAAATAGGCTTTCATCTCTTCTTTTTAAAGTTGTATTTTCTTTTATTTTTAAAACTAATGAGAAAAAAAGAAAAAGGTAAAAATTTAAGAAAATTAGTGAATAAATCCATTGCTATATGGATGTCTGATGTGTTGTTATGGGACCTAGTTTATAATGTCATCTCTATGTGGGAAATACTTGGCTTACAAGCAAGAATGGTCATTTCAAGCTCTATGTGACCAAGAATAATTATCATTGATTGGGCCATATTATCAAGTCAAAACATAACATCTAAGGCTTAGGGGCTCATGGGTCATGTGTGATTCCCTAGACCACCTCAAAGGCCCTATATAATACATAGATAATATTTAGCCAATGAGTAAGATATGTCAGTCATTTTGAGGTTTGACACACCAAGTATGGCTTTCAGTCCCTAGTCCATGATTTGATGTGAAAAGAGTTATTGGGCCAAAACATTTTTCCTTAGGGCTCATGAACTATGTGTGGGGCCTTAGGCCACCACAAAGCCCTATAAAGGGAATATTTACATGTGAGAAAGATATAGTACCTCTTTTATGAATTTTGGTTAACCATGGATATTTTTTGTAGCTTAAGCAATGGCAAGGTCAAAAGACATAGCCTTAGGCCATAACATTTGCATTTGGCCTATAAGCAAAATATGGCCATAGAAGATTCTACATAGGGCGTAACAGAGAAATATGAAAATACAACAACGATGGAGTATCCTTTGCATTTGTTCTTAGAAATCACGCTACCTGACATAAAATTATAAAGAATCCACATGAGTTGATTCAATACCCAATTATTTCCATCTCCAGTATTTTGATTCAATCTCAAATTCTCTCCATCTTCAATGATCCTATTGAAGGAAAATGCACTGATTTCTTTAATGGAATGTGGAAGCTGGAAGCTGGGAGGTCATCCAGAGGATGCATGAGAAAGCATTATCATGAGTGGTACTTGAGTAATAGGCTATTCGAGAGTCTCTTGTTATAAATCCAAAGCTTCACAGTGTTGCGCACCCGATCCGTTAGTCCCTATAACAGAGCAGGCTCACCTGGTTCATTCTCAACATCCAATGATCGTATGGATTTGGCCCCTTGTCCCCATAATTTTTGTACCCTCATATAGTTTGATGTATGGCTAATCAGATTAGGTCTCCTAGCTGGGTCTTATCCTGGCTAGTCCTAATTAGTCCATCTATGTGAATCCCTCTCATAAAACATAGCTGTAAGTGCCAATCTATAGTAATACAAAATCCAATCGCGAGATAGCGATCTAAATTTTGGTGACCTAGCATCAGTATCACCACCAACATAAGTTATCTTATATAGTATCTGAGAGATCAACATCTAAGATAGATACAGTAGAGGCATCAACAACAGTAGAGCTCCTAGTTTACTTTGATCCATCCCCAAAAACGAGGCTTTGAATGGCCTGGGCAAAGAATCAAGACACCCACGTTGCCAACTGGGTTCCCTGAGAAGTCCTCATGGGCGGAATAATATTAAATCCTCTCATGATCGAATTAAATCCTCCCATGGCCGAATTGGGGACGGACCAGATGGACCAAATTTTATACTCATAGCCCTGAATCCATAGATTGATTTAGCAGAAGCCCTTTTGGGAAATGGGTAGTTGTACATAGATCTATATTTGAAAAATCCTTCATGTTTTGCTTCTCCTCCCTATGAAACTTCATAGGTTTTAATGTATATTTTAATTTGTATAATGTATAAGCAAATAATATGTGTATATATTTAACTATTTTAAATCAGATAACATATGAACTATATATATTTATTTATATTAAATCTTTTAACATATGAACTATAGTAACATATTTATATTAATTATATATTATTATTATATTTACATATTTTACCATTATTAAGGTGAAAGAAGTTTATATATCATAAGTGTGTTTATAAAATATTTACCTATTTTATAAATTCTATTAAGTATTATATTTATATTTCTTACAAGTATAGTATGGATGGACTATGAATGTATGTATTTTAACATAATTCCCTAAAATGAAGCATGTTTTGTTGGGAGAAACAAAATGGGAACAATTTCAATATTATGTTTCCCTTGTGGTTTGAATTTTGTACTTTGGTGGGGTGTTTTAGAATAATCTCACTTGTTATGCATATATCCCATATGCTTTAAATGATGATGATGATGAACTAGATGACAATGACAGTGATGATGTTTTTGATGAGAGGATGACGGAAATGATCATGATCATGATCATCGTCGTCATCTTTGTCATTGGCATCATGATTATCACAATAGCATCATCATTAGTATAATCATCATCCATATCATCATCATTGCCATTGTCCTTGAGATCATCATCATCATCATTATTGGCATTTTCATCAGTTATTCATCATTACCTTTGGAATAAGAAATAACATCTACCCAAAATATGTGATTAGTGGAAAAGGGACATGGAGGACACACGATTTATGCATGACAAATAAAAACTTATTTTTTAAGATGATCAACATCATCATTCTCATTGTATTCATCATCATTGTCATTGTCATCATCACCATTATCATCATTCATTTCATTGCCATCATAATCATCGGTGATTTTGTCATTGCCATTATCATCATCATCATCATCATCATAATCATCATCATCATCATCATCATTGTCATCGTTCTCCTCATTATCAACAACATTATCATCATCATCATAACCATCCTCAATATCATAATCATTATCCTCATTTTCATCTTCAACATCTGGGTGTAAAACTATATGCAAAAGAGGATAAAAACATGGATGCAACAAAAGGATGCAACAAAAGTAGGCACAAAAGTGGGCGCATAATGGGGTGCAGCAAAAATGCATGCAAAAGGTGATGCAAAAGTGGATGCGAAAATTGATGTAATCATGGAAGCAAAACATGATGAAAAAAATGGCGCAAAAGTGGATACAACCATGGATGTAAAATTGGATACAAAAGTGGATGCAAAAGTGGATGTAACAAAAGTAGATGCAAAACTAGATGCAAAAGTAGTCGTAACACCCAACGAAAAACCCAATGCAAAATTGGATGAAAAAATGGATGCAATAACTGATGTAAAATTGGATGCAAAAAAAGAAGCAAACGTGGATGCAAAAGTTGAAGCAAAAGTGGGTGTTACGGAGAGAAATTCCTATGGCTTGGGGTACCACAACAGACAGCTAGACTCCAGAAATCAATCTTTCCCAATATGCAATAAAAATAAAAACATCTAACACTAAAGGATCGAACCTCGTACCTTATTCCGGACGGTTGAAGTAGATCCTGATTGAGCTTTCCAATATTCAGCTTGAATTGTTATAGCACATCCTCAACAACAAGTAAACAATACAAGCATACTATATTTCATGGTGTTAGATCTATTCTAGCATATATAATCAATAATGTATAATCATTTGACATATTCCAATGGATACAATATTCATTCAAATACACATTACTGGACAGGAAAATATATTTCTATTGATATGAATCAGATATTACAAGTGACAACCTTTGACGGCACGTCTGCGAACCAGAGAAACTGAATCCCCCACTTGGGCCTCCACCACCTCAATCCTCCATCACTTCGATACCAAGCTTACTAGAAAAATGCAAGATTGGGAAGAACAAAACAGTGCTCCAAGGGACAAAGGGATGCAGACTCAAGCATAAGTTCTGGCAACAATGGACTATAGTTTCGTTACTCTCAATTCTCTCTTATATTTTCAATGTCTCAATGGGTTCCTTATATATATTTTCAAATGGATACTGAAAGGTCGAATCCGTGCGATCTCAAGGCATATGGAAGGCCAGGAGTCATATGAGTCGGATCCAAGTCAAGGAATGCTCCAAAGGGTTTTGGATTATGTACACATCCCGATGTACGCGGTTATCGGGGAAAAGGCCCCGTATATCATTTTTCTTATGTTTTTAGGGATGGTTAAGGATACATCAAAAGACAAAAAATGGTCCATAGGGGCTAATGAGTCTGTAAAGGGACAGGGGAAGGCCATACAATGTGTGATTCACCTAGTGTGGTGAAATCCGCTATAACAATGGGTGTAAAAGTAAGCGCAAAAATGGGTGTGAATTGGGACACAACAAAAGTGGATGCAATAGTAGATGAAAAAAAAGACGTAAACATGGATGCAAAATGGGATGCAAAAAGGAATGAAAATGTGGGTACAAAAGTGGATGAAAAAATGGATGCAAAAGTGGATGCAAAAATGGCTGAAACAAAATGAGATGCAAAACTAGACCCAAAATAGGATGTAAACTTTGATGCAAAACTTGGCGCACAGAGGAATGCAAAAAAAGAAGCAGAAGTGGATGAAAAAGTGGATGTAAAAAATGATGCAAAAGTGGATGAAAAAAAGCACATAAAAGTTGAGGCAAACATGGGTGTAAAAGGGGGCGCAACAAGAGTAGATGTACAAACTAGGTGCAAAATTAGGTGCAAAACTAGGCTCAAAACCTAATGCAAAACCTGGCGCATAACCAGCTGCAAAACCCGGTGGAAATTACGCCACAATTTGCGCCAGATTTAGAGAAAGGACGCAAAAAAACGCTTAAAATAGCACCAACCCATGAAATTGCACCATTTTATCCAAAAATTGAAGAAAAATACACTAAAAGATGGTCTAGACGTGAAAAAGGATGCAAAAAGAGACGCTACTTCCAGTTTTTGTTGTAGTGGTAGTTAGCTATGTTGAGGATTATGAAATTTGTATGATTCAATTCAAAACTCAACTGAAATTAAATGTACTACCGTTAGGGTCATATGATGTTCTAATAGGTATGGACTAGCTGGAAAAACACAAAGTAGTTTTAAATTCTTTTTAGAAAACATTTACATGCTTAGATGATAAAGGAGAAATGGTTACAATCAAAGGGATACCCAAAAAAGTTTTAGTTAGACAGATTTCAGCTTTGCAAATGAAAAAGTTTGTACAGAAAGGTTGTAAATTTTTTGTTGTGCATGTAATGAATGAAGAACACATGAATAAAGAATATAAGTTAAAATTTAATGATATACCAATCTTAAAATAATTTTCAGATGTATTCCTGGAAGAGATTCCAAGATTACCTCCGAAAAGAGAATTGGATTTTACTATTGAATTAGTACCAAGAGATGTGCCCATTTCAAAGGCTCTTTATAGGATGAACATATTAGAACTTAATGAATTAAAACCACAACTTCAAGAGCTAATAGATAAGAATTACATAAGACCAAGTGTATCCTTTTGGGTAGAACCTATCCTATTTGTTAAAAAGAAAGATGGTACCTTACATTTATGTACAGATTACCGTTAGTTAAACAAGATGAAAATTAAAAACAGATATCCATTTTCATGTGTTGATGATCTATTTGATCAGATATGTGGAGCAACGATATTCTCAAAAATAGACTTGAGATCTAGATATCATCAAGTCAGAATTAAAGATGAAGATATTTTCAAAACTGCATTCAGAACCCGATACAGGTATTATGAGTTTGTATTTATGTCATTTAGGCTAACGAATGCTCCATCATCTTTTATGTGTTTAATGAACAGTGTCGTAAGTAAATACTTGGAAAATTTTGTATTTTTATTCATAGATGACATACTAATTTATTCAAAATCAAAAGAAGAACATGATGAATATTTATTGATAATATTACAAGTTCTAAGAGGACACAAACTGTATGCTCAATTCAGTAAATGTGAATTCTTTAAAGATAAAATACAATATCTAGGTCATGTGATATCCAAAAATTAGATATTAGTGGACCTGATAAGATAAGAGAAACAATGGAATGGAATGTTCCTAAAGATGCATCAGATGTACGATCGTTTATGGGGATTGCATGTTATTATCGAAAAAATATAGAAGGATTCTTAAAGATCATGAATCCCATTACATCCTTACAGAAAAAGGGAAAAATATTTGTATGGGATCTAAAATGTGAAGAAAGCTTTAATGAGTTAAAAGAATTATTAAATACTACACCTATTTTAAAAGTAGCATATCCAAACAAGGACTTTGTTGTATGCATTGATGCATGCAATGAGGGCCTAGGAGGAGTATTAACGCAGGAAGGTCATGTAATAGCATATGAGTCAAGAAAGTTAAAAACACATGAAAATAATTATGCTACTTACGATTTAGAGTTGGCTGCCATAATACATGCTTTGAAAATATTGTTCCATTATCTAATCGGTAGAAGACTATTATTAATTTTTGATAACATAAGTCTGAAATACTTGTTTGATCAAAAAAATATGAACGCAAGGAAAGCACGATGGTTATCTTTCCTTAGTGAATACGATTTTGAGATCAAACATATAAAAGGAAAGAAAAATAAGGTGGTTGATACATTAAGAAGAAATGCAAGATTGAATTTTATAGTCACCATTAACAGCTATAAAACATAATGGGACTATAACTTCGAAACAGAGTAAAAATGGATAAAGACTATCAAAATTGTAGAGAAAAGGTTACAGAAAACGAATATGAAAACATAAAAACATATTTTAGTTTAAATTAAAAATACTTAATGTTGTATAAAAATAGGTTATGTCTACCCAATATACCAGAAATTAAATTGTTGCTTTTAAATGATGTACATAAGATTCCTTATTCACGACATCAGGGTTATTTAAATATGATAACAATGCTAAGGAAATATTATTTTTGGCCTAATATGAAAAATGAAGTAGCTAAATATCTAGCTAGGTGTATATAATCCCAATAGGTTAAAGCTAAACATCGACACACAACAGGTCTTTTGCAACCGTTGCTAATCCCCGATTGGAAATGGGAAATTATCAGCCTTGATTTCATAATCAAACTACCTAAAAATCAAAAGAAAAATTGTAATGCCCCATATTAACTAATGATTATTAGTAAGTGCTTTTAATTAATGTAAACAAAAATATATATATAATTGGTAAGGTTAATTATTAAAGATTTATTATTTAATTATTAATAAATAATAATTAACAAAATTATTATTATACAATACCTTACCGCTCAATATAAACTTAAGCAAGCCACATAGATAAAAATGCTAGGACATGTGGTTAAGTTGTGTAACACACACCGTTCAAAGAAACTAACACATGTCAAATGAAAATTAACAACACTGCCCAAGAAAAAGAATAACTTAAATTAATAAAAGGGGCGGTGGAAGAAAGGGCGGTGGAGGAATGAAGGCGGTGGGGGGGAAGGAGGTATAAGGGAGTTTTTACGGAAGAACAGGGGGAGGAAATTTTTTTACGAAGAACAGGGAGTGAAGAAATTTTACGGAAGAATAGAGAGGAAGAAGGGCGAAAATTTTGAGATTTACTCCAGGCAGATTTGTACTCTAAGTGAAGGAGGTTGCTGTCCATTTTATTGGTACGTGGGCTCGGGGGCTAGTAAACCCGTCGGTTTCCTAGGGCCAGCAAACCTGCTGGTCGGCAGGGTGGAAAATCGGAACTGGCAGTAAGGCTCTTCCAGGAGCAAGAGCAAGAGCAGGAGCAGGAGCAGAACCAGAAATAGGATTCAAGAGCGGAAGTAATTCGAGGTATTCTACTGGTAAACTATCTCTTTACTGCACAAAATTAAAATGAAAAATATGATAAAGAAAAAGATATTTTTTTTTACTGTTAACGATTGACTGAGTGCTCTACAGAGCACTACAGAATGGTATCAGAGCCTGTAGCTCAAACACTGAGACCTTCAGGCCTATCCACACCTAGAACAAAACCTAGAAAACTTGACCAGTACTACGAATTAAGGTAGGAAGAAAGAAGCCGTAAAGTTATTCTTTTGACCTGTAGTTTTTTTTTGAGCTGTAGTGCAATATTGATTAGGCTTTGCATAATATATATAT
>LPNX011075315.1:6277-24899 GCA_001517045.1 Pseudotsuga menziesii
TCCATTCGTCCATTGCTTCAGCTATCCAATCTAGTTAGATAATTGAAATAGCATATAGTAATGCTTCAACATCCTCATCTTTCCTGGAGAGTGCATCTGCGACAACATTTTTCTTCCCCTTTTTGTAGATGATTTCAAAGTCATATCCCAACATCTTTGCTACCCATTTTTGTTTTCTCTTCTGAAGATAGCCTTTGTTCCAAGAAGTATTTAAGGATATCATCATCAGTTTTAACCTTAAAATGTCTCCCTATAAGGTAGGGGTGCCATGCTTCAAGTCATGCAGTATTGCTAACATTTCCTTCTCATAAATGGGTTTTTTTAAGTTCTTTTCCTTGATTGGATGACTTTTGAAGGCAATAGGGTGTCCTTCTTGCATAAGTACAACTCCAATTCCATTTCCTGAAGCATCACATTCCATAATAAAGGTTTTTGTGAAGTCTCGTGTCACCAAAATAGGATCTTTACACATGGCCTCTTTGAGTTGTTGAAAGGCTTGAGTTGCCTATGGAGTCCAAGAAAATGCATCTTTCTTCAATAACGATGTTAGAGGGTATTCTATTCTTCCATAGTTTCGAACAAACTTGCGGTAGTACCCTATTAGACCTAAGAAATCTTCAAGATTCTTCAGGGTTTTGAGAAACTTATCTTTAATGGTGATCTTGTTGAGCTCTTTATAATCAGGACAGATACGACATGATCCCTCTGGCTTGGGTACCATGAACACTGGTGCAGAGTAAGAACTTTGGCTAGAGATAATTATGCCAACCTTTGACATTTCAGCCACCATACGCTCGATTTCACTCTTTTCGCTATAGGGATATCAATAAGGTATGATGTTAGGAGGAACACTTCCTAGAATTAAGTGGATAGCATGATAAACGTCACGAATATGTGGAAGACCTTTGGGAATATCTTCAAATACCTTGGAATGCTTATTAATGACCCTTTGGAGATCTGGGGACATAGGGAACTTTGATGTTTGAACATCTAATGAGCATAATTCTGAAACTACACCTTGATGTCCATTTTTTAACAACCTTTTCATATGATTAGATCTTATCACCTTTCTTGGTTTTCATGTGATACCATTTAAATCATATTATTTACCTTCCCATAAAAATTTCATGAATGTTTTTTGAAAATTAAAATCCACTGTTCCCAATGATTGTAACTTCCATTGGACACCTAAGACAACATCAACACCCCCAATTGGGATATAAATCATTGGACTATTCAATACATATTCCCCCATAACCAGATTGATATTACGCCATTTCCCTGAGCAATTTATAGTTCCTCTATCTACAATAATTACTTGAAACTATGGTGTTGGATAAACAAAGCAATTAAGAACTTTGGCTAATTTATAGTGAATAAAATTATGAGTACTACCATAATCAATAAACAATGTTACATTGTTCTTTTTTATGTATCCTTCTATCTTGAGAGTTTTAGGAGTGCTAATTCCAACCAATGCATGACAAGATATGGCGGGAGTAATTTCTTCTGAAGTAGGCTCTTCTATTTCTTCTGAAGTCTCCTCATCTTGATATGCTTCCTCTTCTTTTGGTTCTTCCCCTTCACAAACTATGTAGAATGATCTCTTCTCATTGCACTTATGTCCCTTACTATACTTGATGTCACAATTAAAGCACAATACTTTTTCTCTTATTTCATCTAGTTGTTGGGGTGTCAAACTTTATGGTGGCTTAGAAGAAGGAACATTATTTTCTCTATATGTGTTGGAGAAGGCCTTTCTAGTAGTCATTGTCATATTTTTATTTTCAACCTTTCTTTCCATCACGAAATCCTTCTCTAGCAACGATGGTTCAAAGTGACACACCTCATGTTAAATGTTATCTTTCAAGGTTCCAATAAAGAGATCTAACAACTTAGCTTCTGAAATATTCTTCACTCTCAGACTTAGCTGCTGAAATTGCTTGATGTGCTCTGTAACTGAACCTTTTTGCTTGAGATTAACCAACTGATTGAAGAAGGTGTTGCTATTTATACCCCCATAATGTGCAATCAATTCTTATGTGAATATAGAAAAATATATAATATAATCCTTTTTACGGTCACAAAGACTTTGGTACCATACAAAGTGATCAGGTTCTAACTACAAGGATGCAATAGTTACCTTTTGCATAGTGGGAACCTGGTGTAGATCAAAGAATTGCTCAATATGAAAAATCCATGTGATTGGATCCTTGCCATCAAACTTTCTCATGTAAATCTTGAGGATAAAGTAGTTTCTTAGACCTAAATTGAACCCATGATGTTGTAGTGAGTCATCAAATTTTGAGGACTCCAACTTCCTACTCTCCAATTGTTTTTCATTTTTCTCCAGACGTGACTGAAATAAGTCATATTTTTCCTCCTTATCCTCTTCTTGAGTAGATAATTGAGGAATAAATTTATGTTTGATATCCTTCATAGAATACTTCAAGTATTGAATATCTTCTTTACTAGCCATCCCTTTTAGATCCTCTTTAGTAGCCATCTTCCTTTCCAATTTAGCAAAGTCATCAGTTTTCACATTTCCTTTAATCATATCTTCCAACTTGGACACTCTAAAAGAAATGTCTTCCATTTCCTCATATATCGGGGATGAATCCTATGGGGGTTTGAGTGGAGTGTGATTCTTTCCACTTCCTTTTGGTGTCATTTTGAAAAATATCACACACTAGGGTTTACCACAAATATATCCTTCTACTAAAATCTATTCAAATGCAAAATGACGTACCTTTTCAAACCCTGATTGTAACACTGTTTTAGGGACGTCTTGTAACTGAGGTAAAATTTCAATTTCGACTCCAATGAGTCTGACATGTTGTCATGTGGTACTTTGATCTATCCTCTTTCCAATTCCTCAGGTCTGACCTAATTTGGATGAGCCAACACAAATTTATTGCAAATATACCAAAGCTTCTTATTTTTGGCCTATCCAAAAGAGCACACTTGTACTGTATTCCATGCATCCAATGTTATGTTTTTGTAGCTAAAACTTCTACCACAGATATCCTGGTCCATTTTTTTTCATATGCAATTGGTCTCACTCAATTTGGATCTTGGACGCCTCAGATATGACCTTTTTCCCAAGAACACTAGTTTTAGACTAGCTATAGGACTAGTAAAAAACTCTAGATTCCTCCACAATTATATCCAAAATTGTAATGGAACATGAACTGAATTTTGGGCTGGAGATATTTTGGCCTATTTTGGAAGTGGGTTTTTAACCTAGATCTATGAATCCTTGTATAAAAATGTTGTAGAGAAAGTTCCAAGATGACTCGTTTTGCAGAAGCCAGTCCTGAGGAAAGAGCTCTGATACCAAATGTTATGCAACCAACTCCCATATATAACATTAAAAGAGCATAAATAGACAATAAGAGAGTAATCCACGCCATAACAATGAATAACAGAGATAAATATCAATCGTCTTTGAGGGAGGAACCTCCTTACACAATTTACTAAGTACACAGGACAATATAAGACACTATGATGACTAAAATGAGAATATCTCCTTCCTATATATATGAGATAAAGGTGTACAATAATAACTAATAGACCCAATCCTACATAAATAATATGTAATGCACCACAATATAGGGATTAATGCACCACACTATGTGGTGTAAGGTGTCATCATTAAGGGCTTCCCATGATTCAAGGTATAACAAATGGTTAAATGAAGAAACAAATAAAAAATAGAAGCATTCAATGGAATAACACAATATTTAAGAAAAATACATGCAAACGTAAAAAATTGACAAAATGCTTCAAACAAAGGAAATAAACAAACCATAAAAATTTGTCAAGGTATTCGTGCTAAACACCAACATGGTTTCATGTACTTTAATGAGCCCATTATTGCTTAGTGAAACTATTGTCAAATTAGTGATTTATCCTTTACTGTTAGTGCACTATCTATGCGAAGAGATAGCTCCTAGGCCTTGCTTTGTCAAGTTCCTATGTCATTTCCTGTGACATAAAATAAAGAGACAATGCAATAGATAAATATCAAAACATCAATCTTAAAATAAGTTGCATGAAGGTAATGTAGTGGAAATAATCAATGTTACAACAAAAAGTACAATGTAGAATCTGATTTTACCTAAAACACAACCTCAAATTCACATATAGTGATCCCTAGCAAGGGTACATGGAACACCTAGACAAAAAAAGACTCAAGAGTCCCTCATGTGTACTAGATCAAATAAAATATTATGTGAAATCTATTTTCCAATTCACAATGTGGCCCTAGTCCTTATTTTTGACATTCTACACACAACCTTCTCCAGATGAACTATCATTATGATCATCCAAAACATGATGTTCCATATCAAGTTCATTAGATAAATTTGTTATATTTTTTTCTCCCATTCTTTCACGATCTGATCATCAAATAGCTAACGATATTTTGTATGGAAAATGGTCAACCTCATACTTTGTTACATATGTGGAAATTGAACCCAAGTGATAGAACAATTGCACTCACAAAATTGCTAATCAAACCTGCAAATTTACACACAAAGGAGACTGAAATTGGGGCATAACACTAATCTGTATTTTATAAGTGCACAATATCCAACCTTATGAAGTCATAGGCTACTGCAATATATAATTACATGAAATATTCGAATGCATAAGGATGCCATTCGAAATAGTCAAAAGCAGGCTTACTAAATCTAGTCAAATCCCCCATAGGTGCATAAAACAGTTTCCAAATCTACCTAGGAGCTCATGAATTGGCAAAGTAAAGTAGGAAATATAATAGGTGATGGGAGGACAACTCATACATGATTTTATTAGGAGAAAACAATGGAGAATGTTGAGGGAAAAAAACAAGTCAACTGCACCTAGTCTTACTTTTCCTTTTGCCATAAATCTCAGTAAAGCAGGCAACAAAGCAGAAAAAGAAGATATGCGCTAGGGAGGATCTTGAATAAAGAAGATATGCTAAATATGGATTCCAAGAGATTTCCCAAGTGCTCCATGACTCAATTTTAGCAAGTTTGACTTCTAGGACATGTGGAAGACAACTTGCATAGAGTGGAATATTGGAAACTAGGCAAATAAGACAAAAATGGATTAATTAATGTCTAAGGTAGCTAACTATGGGTTAATTATTCTAA
This sequence comes from Pseudotsuga menziesii, assembly GCA_001517045.1. Lineage (NCBI taxonomy): Eukaryota > Viridiplantae > Streptophyta > Pinopsida > Pinales > Pinaceae > Pseudotsuga > Pseudotsuga menziesii. Next base: position 11,419 of record LPNX011075315.1, read on the forward strand.
AACCCCCCCTTAAGCTTGACTTATGAGTAAATATCAAAAAACTATAGGGCCTAGCAACAAGGCTTAGTCACCCTTTACATACTGCATGTCCATTTAACCAAGGAAAGAGACAAAAACCCAGTGGGAAAATCCTCCCTTAAACATGGACAATAAAACAAAATTTGAAAATATTGTCATCAATCATGCTTCACAGCATGACCAGAAATACCCAGTAGTAATTTGAGATTGCTGAATGTCTTCTCACAAAAAACTTTGGTGAAGATGTCTGCTACTTGTTCTGAAGATGCATAGAAGAGTAAGTGAATGGTGCCATCATGCACAAGCTGTCTGATGTAGTGCATATGGATTTCAATGTGTTTGGTTCTCTGTCTCTGAATTGGATCATTGAAGATTCGAATGGTGCTCTGATTATCATAATAGATAATGGTTGAAAACTCTGATTCGAAGCCACACTCACCAAGTATCCCCTGCAACCATAAACATTGAGTTGTTGCATTTACAACTCCTTTGTACTCTGCTTCTGTAGATGAGAGTGCAATGGCACTCTGTTTCTTGCTTGACTAGCTGATTGGTCCTTCAGAAAGCATGAACACATATCCTGATGTTGAATTTCAATATGTGTTTTCACCTTCCCAATCACTGTCAGTAGACCTAATCAAATCAAGATCATATTTAGCTTTGTAGAAGATCCCATGAGTTCTTGTTCCTTGAACAAAGTTAAGGATCCTTTTGGATTCTCTCCAATGGATCTCATGAGGTTGATACATGTGTATTGAAGCCACTCTTACTACATAAGAAAGATCAGGTTGAGTGTGTGTAAGGTACAACACACACCTAATCAATTGCCTATACAGTGTATTATTCACCATAGGAGAAGAACCTGCTTCTTCAAGCTTAACTCCTGAAAGGAAGGGAGTCTTTCTTGGCTTACAATATTTCATGTTGAACTTTTTCAGAAAATAAAAATCATACTTGGACTGATGTACCTTTATTCCATGTTGGGATTGAGCAATTTCGAGACCCAAGAATTGGCTCAACAACCCCAAATCAGTCATAGAAAATGCATGGTTCATAGCATCCTTTAAGGAGGCAATTTCTTTATTTGAACTTCCTGTAATCAGAAGGTCATCCACATACAAGAAAATAATCATCAAAGAACCATGAATCAGCTTCAAATAAACATTAGGATCATACTTTCATTGAACAAAACTCAATGACAGCAGAAAGCCATCAATCTTGGCATACCAAGCCCTGGGGGCTTGATTAAGCCCATACAATGATTTCTTTAGCCTGCACACAAAAGATGGATTAGTAACAAACCCTTGAGGCTGTTGCATGTAAATATATTTAGTAAGATCTCCATTCAGGAAGGCACACTTCACATCCATGTGGTGTACCTCCCACTGCTTTGAAGCTGCAATGGCTAAGGCTAGCCTGATGGAGTCCATCTTTGCCACTGGTGCAAAGGTCTCATTGTAGTCAATATCATGTACATGTGAGTATCCCTTGGCTACCAATATTGCCTTATATTTCAAAGGTGAACCATCAGCAGCAAACTTAGTTTTGAAAACCCACTTACATTGAACTAGCTTCCTCCCTGGGGGAAGATCAACCAATTCCCAAGTATTGTTCTTTTGGAGTGAGCTGAATTCTTCTTTCATGGCTGTTTGCCATATTGGATCATGTGCTGCATATTCATATGTTTGTGGGTCTGATTCAACCATCAGATACCATTTCTCTACAAACAAAGGGTCTTTCATACACAGGGCACTCTCAAATTGAGATCTAGTCCTCCTAGGATCACTAGGATTTCCAGCTAGTTTCCCAGCTGCATGAATGGTATTTGTTGCCCATTTTGGTCTTTGCTGCCCATTTTGGTCTTGTAGGATTGTCATGGTCTGCAATTAAATCATCATTATCATACATATCAGAATCAGCAAACTCATTTGTCTCTTCACTTACATTCAATGGTTCTAGTGGTGAAGAAGACTCTCCAACTTCAACTGCTGCTAAAGGCTCTTCTTGGAATTGAACACTCCTTTAAATGAAGGATTTGTTTGTGCTCAAATTGATCAGATTGTACCCTTTTGAATCTTCAAATTACCCAACAAATAGACACTCTTGGCTTTGGGGCTGCAAAGCCTTTCTCTTTTCTGTTGGAATTCTAGCCCAAGCCCTTGAGCCAAAAATCCTGAAATGGGTCACATCTGGCTTGTTCCCACTCCATGCTTCAAAAGGTGTCATACCATAAAGATGTTTATGAGGCACCCTATTTTGGATATAGGATGCACAGTTTATAGCCTCATCCCAAAACTTTGGTGACAAAGTCTTAGCCTCCATCATACAGGTTGCCATCTCTTTCAGTGATCTGTTCTTTCTCTCAGCAACACCATTTTGCTGTGGTGTGTAAGGGATTGAATGCTACATATAAATACCTACATATTCACAATATTGAATGAACTCAGACTTGAGATACTCACCGACATTGTCATATCTGAGGATCTTGAGTTTCCTCCCAGACTGGTTTTCAACCAAAGCCTTAAAGACTTTGAAGAGGCCAAAAACTTTAGACTTATGCTTCAGGAAGTAAACCCAAAAATACCTGGAAAATTCATCTATGAAGGTCAATGCATATTTGGCTTGACTCATTTACATATGAGGAAATGGACCAGCAACATCACTATGGATCAACTCAAGAGGTGCAGAGGTTCTCTCATGACTAGCTCTCTCAAATTTATGCTATGGGTGTTTTCCTAAGATACAACCTTGACAGACTCCCTTGGAAAACTTAATCTTTGGTAACCCTATGACCATTTCTTTTTCAATTAGATACAAAATATACTTATAGTTAAGATGGCCAAATATTTCATGCCAAAGTTTGCTTGCCTCATTGGCATGAATCATGAGAGCAGAGGGGTTTGAGTAGGGTAGAAAATGTGAAAATATGTATACCTTTGAAGTGTGATATGCAACTCCTTTTGCAATGAATTTACCACTTGAGATCTCTTTGATCTCAACATCATCAGGGGAGAATATGACCTTCTTTGGAGACCTTGTGTGGGTCATTTGATACACTAATAAGAGGTTAGAGGAAAGACCTGGAACATACAATACATTGTTGAACTTACCATGGTCAAGATCAATCCTTCCTTTTCCTAAACTGTCAGTGAGAGAGTCATCTCCCAGCACTATTGGTGGACCTTTCGACATGTAAAGAGAGGAGAATTCCTCCTTGGTCGAAACCATACGTCTTGAAGCTCCAAAGTCTATGATGAAGCTGGGTGAGCTTGATGTGCCAGCAACCAATGCATGTACTCTCTCTGTCCTCTGAATTTGATCCTCCTTCCCTCTTCTTTGAGCTATCAGGAAGGTAGATGTTATTCTTCTCCAGGAGTTGGGTTAGCATGTCAATTTGCTTCTTCATGCAAGAGCTTTCAGGATGATAGCGCTTACTGCAGTATGCGCACTTGCTCATTTCTCCTTTGTTCTTCTTCTTCTGGAAGTTCTTCTTGGAGCCTTGGCGCTCCTCTTGAGACTTGTTCTTGTTTCTCTTCTGCTCAGGTGGCTTCTTAGCTTTCTTCTTGCCTTTTGAATCCACCATCAAATCTCCAGCAACCAAATCTTGGTCTTTGGAAGGTTTGATGGTTCCCATCATCACCAGTTTATCTTGTTCTTGTATGAGGGATTCCATGAACTCTGCAAGCTTGGGCATATTCCAGGCTTGAGCTGCCAACTTGGTGGCATGGAAGGTTGAAACAAACATTGAATAGCTAGGGCCAAGATTTGAGAGTATGGCCAAAACTAGTTGCTCCTCCTTCTTTTCAATTCCACACTATTTTAGCTGCAAAGCAAGGGCTTTAAACTTGGAAAAGTAGAGTTGTAGGGATTCAAAGCTGCTGAGACTCAAAGAGATCAAGTCATTCTCAATTTTATGTCCTCTCATCTCATCTGTCTTACCAAAAATATCTACAATATTCTCCCATACTTCATTAGGTGATGTCAATCCATCAAGATGGAAGAGGAGGTCTCTGGATATGCTCAGACACAAGAGACCATAGGCCTCATCCCTCCTGTTGTGCCATTTAATTTTCTCTGTAGCTGCATTGGGCTCTACTTCAATTTCCATAGTCACCCTGTAGATACCTTTCACTCTCAATAATATCTCCATCTCTGCTTTCCATTCAAATAAATTAAATGGAGTCAAGATGATCTTCTGAGATTGATCCATAGCTCAGAAATTGTCCTTTCAGTTAGTAGAATAGCTCCTAGTCAATATGTCGAACCTGAAATAGCAATATGGAAGGAGAGAAATCAATTTACAAAGGCTCTAATACCATGTGGAAATTGAACCCAAGTGATATAACAATTGCACTCACAAAATTGCTAATCAAACATGCAAATTTACACACAAAGGAGACTGAAATTGGAGCATAACACTAATCTGTATTGAATAAGTGTACAATAGCCAACCTTATGAAGTCATAGGCTACTGCAATATATACTTACATGAGAGATTCAAATGTGTAAGGATGCAATTTGAAATAGTCAAAAGCATGCTTACTAAATCTAGTTAAATCCTCCATAGGTGCATAAAGCAGTTTCCAAATCTACCCAAGAGCTCACGAATTGGAAAATTCAAGTAGGCACGATAATAGGTGATGGAAGGACAAATCGTACATGATTTTATTAGGAGAAAAGAATGGGGGATGATGAGGGCAAAAAACAAGTCAACTGCACCTAGTCTTACTTTCCCTTTAGTCATAAATCTCAGTAAAGTAGGCAACAAAGCAGAAAAAGCAGATATGCACTAGGGAGGATATGGAATAAAGAAGATATGCTAAATATGGATTCCAAGAGGTTTCCCAAGCGCTCATTTTTAGCAAGTTTTACTTCTAGGACATGTGGAAGACAACTTGCATAGAGTGGAATATTGGAAACTAGGCAAATAAGACAAAAATGGATTAACTAATGTCTAAGGTAGCTAACTATGGGTTGATTATTCTAACAACATATAATATTAAGCATGCATGCAAATTTTTATCAAGCTTTTTCTTCAACTTTGACATCAAGAATGATAGTTCCCTAAACATTCTCTCATCCTCCACTGATCCCAAAATCATGGTTTGACATAAATCCGCTAATTTGAAATATTCTGACATTCTTTTCCGTAGGATTTCACTACCACTGAGTTTAGTCCATAATCTTGTAATTGCACCATATTATAGAGGATTATCCAACTTTGAAAATTGCACCATTTTATAGAGGATTACCCAACTCATAAAATTGCTCCCACATTGTTGTAGCAAAGGATTTAGTTTGATCTATCAAATTTTCTCGATCTAAAATACCTTGAATATCCTCATTTGATTGTTGGGGGGGGGCATAAATGTTTCTATTGGGAATTCAAAGATACAAGGGGATATGTCATTATGGATCAAATATATGATTAATTTGTTTAGAAATTAGAGGAGGGAGGCCGATTTTATGTGGCCTCTATGAAACTTCAACTGACCAAGATATAAATAAAAGAATGGCTCCATATAGGATTTCTAAGAGATTAGATATGTTTCTTGTTTCAAAGTGATTTATCTATTATGCTTGGAGGATAATGAAATGGGTTGGGATACATGGGGACTTTGACTACTTCCTAATCTTTCTAGAAATTGTTGGGTTAGGATAAAATACCCCAAACATTTCAAGTTCAATCCTATATGGTTGGAAGACTCATATTTCACTAATCAAGTGAAGGATAATTGGATTCCCTACAATAGAGAGATGCAATAGTTAACGGTCATACAATTTGAATCCAACTTAAGGAATGTAAAGAAACTTGTAGCCAAGTAGGTTTATGAGAAAAGATTTAAGGATGAATAAGCGTTACAAGATATAAGAGGCCAAGCTAGAATGGCTATTATTTCTAGATAATGCAAACTAGAAGAAAAAGTGTTTTCTTTTGAAGAACACAAATTAGAAGTTATAGAGTTGGAAAAAATAAGACATAGTTGCATTTAAAGGAAGCATCTTGGAGGTTGAAAATTCATGCATTGTCCCTAGAAACTGATGACTCAAATATTTTTCATTAGTTTTCTAACCATCAAAGAAATGCCAACACCATTTGGAAATTAAAAATAATGAAGGGAATTGGGTCACCAATCTCAAATATCTCTCTAAATTTGGTGTTGAGTATTTTAAAATCCCTTTTAAGGAGGAAAATGGGGAAACCATAGCCAAGGTTGTCAAAATGCTTACTTACTTCCCCAAATTTATTTAAGAGGATAACAATGTAAAATTGGGGGATAAGGTCACCAAAGATGAGCTCTAAACAATTATTCACTTTTTTCCAAAAAGATTAAAATCTAGGCCTTGGGGGGTGGTTGGTAGAATTCTTTTTAGGGTTTTATGAGATGTTGGAGGACTTACTACAAGTTATTGAGGAGTTTCAAGATTCAAGTAGAGTATTGGAAACCTTTAATACTATTTGTATTGACCTAATTCCTAAATCGAATAACTCATCTAGATATGAAGAGTTCACACATATATCACTATGCAATTGCTTATATAAAATAATTTCAAAGATCATTTCCAAAAGGGTGAAGGGCTTGTTATAAAAAACTATCTCACAAGAAAAAAATGGGTTTCTAGTAGGCATATAGATTCATGAGAAGTAGGAGTATCTCAAGAGACATTCCACTCAATAAAACTAAAGAAATTAAAAGCAATGGTTTTAAAAGTGGTTATCTCCAAAGCATATGACAAGGTAAGTTGGTTATATGTAAATTTAATGTTATTCCATCAAGGTTCCAATATAAGTTTTTTTAATTGGATAATGAATGGTGTGACCTTAGTATAATTTGTGATCCTTGCAAATGGATCAACATTTTGAGGTGTATAGAAGGGAAGGGGATTTGGGTTAAGACTATTTGGAACAAATACAATGCTCATATTTCAATGTTAGGTTGGATAAGGACAAACATGAAATATTTTCAAAATGCCTCTTTTATTTGGAAGACATTAGTATTGGAAATCCCACTTATGAGGAAATGGATTCTATGGAGCGTGTGGGTTAATAATCAGATGATAATTGCAGAGGATCCATAGGTGGGGTGTTATAAAAATTTCCCGTTATCGAGGAATATGGTGGAAGCCTCATAGATTTGAACCAAGTTATTGACCCAATCAATACTAGAATTTTTAGGCAAGCGTGGATATAAGTTTCGAATTTGGGATGACTATTGTTAGTCTCTCAAAAATAGATATGTAAGAATTATAAAAAATGAAGATGAAATTGTTTGGGAAAGAAACCTAGTTATGGTGGGGTTACACTCCAAAAATATGATATAAGGCTCTCATAGATGATGAAGGTATGACACAACTTGGTGGTTAAAAGAATTTTAAAAGTTCAAGTGTCCCTTTAAGGTAATGGTTTTCATGTGGCTTGTGATTAATAACAAATTCCCAACATGGGATTATATGCAAAGGAAAAGTTGGAACATTCTAGGTAGATTCTATATGTGCAATTTACATGGGGAAAAAATTCAAGATCTATTCCTTCATTGCCCATTTTCTTTGTAATTATGGAAATATCTTGAAGCACAAACATGGATGAGGAATTCATGGGGGTGAGAGACTAAGGAAGAATATTTACACTTGACAAATTATTTTTTCAAGTCATCCAATAAGAGGTGTCCCATGCTATCTGACAACATTGTCTAATGATCATGTTGTCAAGCTTTATCACTTGCTCCTCAAAACCTACCACACTTGTCTAAGACTACATGAAAAATTAGGTGAGGATTCCTATTGTTGATTGAAGTAAAAGACATTATAGAATATTTGAAGTTTAATGTTAGATTTACAATAAGACCATGTATGAGCATGCTATGTGCTCATTTTTAAGTATGCCAAACAAAACTACTTGCATTCCAAAATACTAATACTAATATATGGCTTATGTAACTGTAGATGGATAAATTGTAGTAATCCAACTCTAGATTGATTAATAATGAAAAATGAGAGAAACTATTATTTAGCTTATTTCTTGTAGGCTATGGACCACCTATTGTAGCTAAGGGGATGAAGTCTATTGCATGATGTTTCTCCACCATTTTCAGGGTAGAGGAAATTTACATCAATCGTTGTTAAAGTTATACCAGGATTCCTTTGAAATGTTTACAACATCTTACTAAACCACATTAGTAATAGGATCATGATAATGATCACGCACTTTCCTTCAATTTGTAGCAAGGTTGGTCAAGTAATGTGACTTAATTTGCACCAGAATCCAAAATTCTCTAGTTACATTGGTTGGAATGAGTTAGTTACAACATAAATACAAAACAAAGTCAATCTTAATTGCACTGATGGAGAGTACTTTGACAGATTTAATGGTTCAATTTTTTACTGATTGGCTTGGTAATAGAATTTGATTCTATAATAACAAGCCCTAGTGCTACTACATTGGGAGGGAAAATGGCGTCTTTGAGGTCAATGCTCTCTATGGATTGTAGAACCCAGTGCTAATGTGATTCCCCCATCGATTTCTCACGTGATAGAAGTGTAGAAATGCATATCAGGAGTTCAGAATGAAACATGAATGAAACTAAAATGACCACCAATCTAGATCCAGAGTTTTTCAAAAGGAAATATATAATCTAGAATAGTGCGATATAAAGCCAAAAATGGGCTTGGATATTGGCAATTCAAGATTCATAGATCTTGGGAAAATGTGGAGTTCATGGAAAAATTGGCATGTACAATAATAGAAGGATATATATGCTTGGGGTGTTGGGAAGAAACCTATTTTATGGTTTTTTAAAGTGGTGATGGAGAGGTTAGTCTCAATTAATTAAAATGAGATTCACAACCAATGCGTGGACCAGTCTTTCTTTGCATATCATGCAGATGAAGTGAATATATCAAACTCACATATGAAAATAACACAAGCCAAGCAACTGGTTGAGAATATAGAGACTAGGGTATTCAATCCAACAAGAAATAATACCTTATTCGGGTTTGTAAACACAAAAAAAATTAATTTTGAAAAGTGGGGGGTGCTAGGATCTTTCTTCTCTCAAGATAGTTCCATGATTTATCATCATTCTCCTACATTCAAAATTTATAAAATTGGACTTGTTGTATGGATTAGTTATGTTCTTGTTTGGGGTTCTTGGAAATATATATTTTGCGATGACCAAGTTGGAGATGAAAAAGTTTACAACGAAAAACAAAAGATAGCAAACTCCACAACCAAAAACACAAAGAGTGATGGTGGTATTTCTTTTTTCAATTGCACAAAAAAAAAGAGTTGCCATTAAAGAAGTTGAAGTTAGGAATACAACATTGGTTATGGACTCTTCTTCTAATGGGAATCCTCCACTCAATGAAACTGAATTCAACAAGAATATTCAAGATATCAAGCCATGGAAAGGAAGGCTTGTATGATATAACTACAAAGTTTCGAGGAATTTTTAGAACAACAAGATGGAGACTACCCCTGAAACTCCAAAACAACATGAGGAAAGATAAATGGTATCATAGGGGAAGAATATGCAGGTCATTCATGTTTAAATTTGATGATAAGAGAAATGAATGATTATAGAAACACAACCAAATCAAATTTAAATACTCTAGGAAACATTGACAAAATAAATACCAAAAAGGAAGTAAATAACCACCTCCAAAGTTCCCTGTTGTTTCAACAAACAAGGCTAAATAAGTTTTCACAGGGAACTATAGGAAATTATTCAACTCATTTCAGAGAAGACCCGAATAGTGATACAACTTTAAGAGAAACTAGGAATCCAAAGTTCTACAGAAAAGGATGTTGAAAATGAAATGAAGGAATTAGTAGATGGAATATGGGAAAAGAAAGGCTTAGGAAAGAAAAAAGGGTTTGGTGCAAATAGGTCTTCTCTAAAAAGTTAAAAGAGAATCAAGCCACGAGTGATTAAATATATAAATGAAGTCATGGAAATAATTTCCCATATGCATGGTAAACACAGTGATACATCTAGAGACACTTCAAATCCATATGACAAAAATATTTTTCTAATGAAGAAGTGGATATATAAAGAGTACTATTGTAATTGAAGAGGAAATAAGGTCCAACATAAGGGTTGAGAGAGAAAGCAATGACAAACTCAAGCTCACTTTTAGAGCAGTTGAAAATAAATCAGTGGATAAGGTTAAAAGTGCAAAAGATTTGGAATATGTGTGATCATTGAAGCACTTGGAAAATTCTCAAGGTAAGAAACATATGGACGGTGCAAATAAAAGGGGTATACGATTGAAGAATTAGCTGGAAATTGGTATTCAGGATGGAAACAATCCTTTGTCAAAGCATAAAAGTTGGAATGGATGAGGAATAAGGCTTTGATGAAAATTATTTTCAAGGTTCAGTATAATGAAAAGGATGGAAGAGAGCCATTGCACAGTTTAGTATTTCAGGAAGAACTACTCTATAATAGAGGCATGGAGAGAAAATTTGTCTCCCTAAGAGATATATAGTCCCATGTTGAACATGAACGTAACCCATAGATGTAAAACAATCAAAACCTATCTGCATATATATTCCCTAGGTAGCTATCTTGTTTTGGAATACAATTCTCCCCGTATAAAATTCAAAAGATGTGAACATGAATTTAGAGATGGGATATCCCTGTAAACATATGAAGAATATGATAGGGCTTTGAATTTCCTAACAGAGTCATTGTGTTGTGTAGATTCTAGAGAGCTATTGAAAACCACTGCACTTATTCTAAAAATACTTGCAAGTTGCAATGTCAACTTGATCTAGGCCGTGACCAGGTGCACGCGGGGGACAACAATCGACTGAATGAGTTGAGTACTATTATGGAGAAAGCATATAATAAGAACCGACAAAGAAGGAAACACACTAGGCCAACAAGAAATATACACATAAAAAATATGCAAGAATTCGAACCAATTTATTACTTCTGCTCCATGAAAGATGGAGGAATCAAATGATCAGAAAGATGTATATTAAATTAGTGTACATGCTTATATAGGAAGCTCAGATGCTTAGGTGACTACCCGTTACGTTTAGTTACAAAGGAAGTTATAACGGTTCATAATTTCAACCGTCGCAGAGCATGTTGGTATGTTGTATGTCAAGGTGGACATGTCAAGGAAAACATGTCGAATGAACATGTCAAGGCAGACCTATCGAGGGATAACATGTTGAGGCAGACCTGCTGAAGGAAAACCTGTTGGTTGCTGGTTGGATCATTCCTCCTTCCTTAAGAAACAATGGTCTCCATTGTGTATTCATTCAGGTGAGGAAACATGTTGGCTACTTCAGTAGCAGAGTACCATTTTCCTTGCGAGGGGAGTTGTCCAGCTTTAGCCACTTGAAATAAGGGAATGGATTTCATCCTTGTATGGAGCATGCATCGTCCCACAATGGTGTCACAAACAAGAGGTTCCTAATCATCTGGATGGATGTCTTTGGGTTTTGCTATCTGCAAGTCGTTATGTTCCAACAATGGTGCATGGTATGGTCGAGTAGATCTACATTGAAAACTGGATGTAGGCCAAGGCATGTAGGAATGTTGAGCTGGAAATCGTTTTCTCCAATATGTTTAAGTATACTGTATGGACGATATTGCAAAGGTTTCATATTTCTATATAAACCAGTGAAGTGCTCCTTCTTTAGATGTAACCAGACCTGATCCCCAATTTGGAATGAATGAGGAATATGAGGCTTGTCGTGTCAAGCCTTAGCTTTTGTAGTAGCTCATTGTAACACTTCATGTGATTGCTTTTGGATGTTGTAGATTTGATCTCTGAAATTCAATGCTTTCTCCACTTCTCTTCCTTTGAAGTCGATGTTGTTTGACTGTGTCGAGGAACTAGTTAAGTCGATAGGGGCTGAGGGTTGAAATTTGTAATAGATCTCAGATGTAACGAAATCCAAATTTAATTATTAATCTAGGTTAATTAATACAAATAAACTAAGAGGTGACTTGAAAAATTCACCTCTCTTCCCCACTTACGGTATAAATTATTGGGTCACCTATTATGTAATTCACCTTCTACATTTCTTAAATATACATTACATTATGTTTCCTACGTTCTTCATCCATTCTCCCCTTTTTTCTCTTCCATTGGTATCAGAGCCTCTCGGCTCTCAGCACTGGCCCACCTACTTGCGTCTCCCACCTCCTTCTCCCTTTGTTATTCCATCGCTCCCCCTCGCTCATCTGCTCCACATTTTCTAACGCTCCACCCTTCAAAAATTTCCGTGCGCACTCCCATCTCTGCTTGTGGTTTCCTTCCAGCTCCCTCCTTCGCCACTCACTGACCAACCTCCTCCTTACCCTCCCTCCACTCCACACCACTACCACACCATTCCACCGCCTCCATCCTCTGCCCACCACCCTTCTCCGCCTTCACCTTCCATCCATGCCTCCACCTTTCTCCACCTCCCCCTTTCATCCATGCCTCCCCATTCTTCGTTGCTCCACTTGCCCACCACCATTCTCCACCCTCTGCCACTCCATTCCCTCTTTTCGCTGCTACAGTTTCCCCCTCTCCTCCTTCCCCTCTCCCCGTTGCTACCGTTGCCCCCATCCTCCATTCCCCTCCCCCTCCCTCCACCGTCGCCCCCATCCTCCACCGTCACTCCCATCCTCCATCCCCCTCCACCTGCTCCGTCCTTTGTCTTGAATTCTTCTACCTCACACCACCTCCTTCCTCTCAACACCATTCCCACCCACCTCACATCTCATCACTCCCTCCCCAATACTATTCGCCTACGACTGACAACTCCTCTCATCTTCCTTCACATCGCATTCCCCCATAACCTCTGCCATCCAATCGTTGTTTCCTCCCATTCTACAGTTTTTCCTCCCTCCTACCACTTGCCATTGCTCCACGCCTTCCTTCCGTCGCTCGCCATTGCTCCACGATGTGCTAGATAAACAATTTTCATAATAATAATTTTAATATTAATAATATATATTAATATTATTATTTATCAAATATTATTATTAATTAATAAATAAAAAACTATATTATAATAATAATAATTACTATAATTACTTTAAAAAAAAAAAAAAGAGAAAAAAAAGGATAACCAACCATGGCGGTCTAGTATCATACAACAAATAAAAATAAATCCACGTTCAACACCAAGAAGATTGCAATCACAAGATTGATGGACGCTCGGTTCGATCAAATCAATGAGAAAATTAACAAGAACTATGAGGAACTCCACAAAAAGATCAAACAAACCAGTGACAATTTAACATCAAAGTGGACACAATTTACATCACGAATAGAGAATAGCTTCCTCACTCTATAGGAAGACCAAAAGAAAAATCAAGTAGTTTTAATCACCATCTTGGACAGATTACAAATATCAAATGGCCTGCAACCAAACTCTCCCAAAACACCGTAGTAGCTAGACCCTCTATTCAACATGTCGTCCTCAAATTCATATACACAAGGATGCCAAATAC
>LPNX011075315.1:25192-39500 GCA_001517045.1 Pseudotsuga menziesii
GACTACAGACCTACATACACAGTCTAAAACAACACATATGTGATAAACTAGAGTTACACAACATCTACCTTGGAGGAATCATGACGTAAAGCCAGGATTATTGAAAGCAAATCCGTTCATACAAATGTCGACCAAGACGACTCCAAAAAGAACCCCCTCTAATTAGGATACATAAGAAATCAAAGGTATACACTGCCTCAACTTAGGGAAGGAACAAAGCCCAGTTTAGAGGCATAGAGAATAAAAGAAGGAAAATGTAAGTTTTGTGGAGACAAATGGGATCCTAAGCATAGATGCTTACAAAAGAAATTATATGCTTGTGAAGTAGAGCTAGAAGTCAATGAACCAATTGAGAACTATGTAAATAGACAACAAGACTACCACCTAGGAATCAAGGACAACTCCCCACAAATATCATTATCTGCTATTACCGGAATCTCCCAACTGCAAACATTGAATATTAAAGGTCATATAAAAAATAATAACGTCACAGTTCTCATCGACTCTAGCAGCACCCATAACTTCGTTAATGTCAACCTTGATAAAGTATTTAACCTATTTATTCTTCCAATACCTAACATGACGGTTACGGTAGCAGATGGAAAGAAGATTGACAATGTGGGAAAATGTCACAAGGTTAAGTTACAAATGAAAGAATATAACTTAGAATCAGATTTCTTTATAGTACCACTGGGAGGAATTGACGTAGTATTAGGAATACAATGGTTACAAATCTTGGGTACATACTTTGCAAATCACCAAGAACATTTTACTGAATTCCATGCGTTTGAGAAAACACACAAATTATATGGGTTCCAAACACCTCCAACACAACTGGTTACATCACATCAGATGGAAAATCTACGTTGGAAAGATGCACCAACGTACATACTTCAATGTTGAGAAATGGAGATTCTAACAAGTGAAGGAGATATGGACAAACAACCAGAGACATAAGAACTAATTTGAAAACATTGCAAGGTGTTTCAAGAGTTACCTACGGCACTCCCAACAAATAGAAAAACTAAACACATAATTGAAATAGAACCAGGGAAAAAACCTACCAATAACAATCCATACATATGTTCACATTAGAGACGTTGCGATAGTTCACGTAGTCATTGTCGTCAAATAAGCTTTGAGGACAAAGCTTCCCTAAGGGAAAGGCAATGTAACGAAAGCTAAATTTAATTATTAAGCTAGGTTAATTAATGTAAATAAACTAAGAGGTGACTTGAAAAAATCACCTCTCTTCCCCACTTACGGTATAAATTACGGGGTCACCTATTATGTAATTCACCTTCTAAATTTGTTAAATATACATTACATTACGTTTCTTACATTCTCCATCCATTCTCCCCTTTTTGCTCTTCCACTTTTGGATGTTGTAGATTTGATCTCTGAAATTCAATGTTTTCTCCACTTCTCTTCCTTTGAAGTTGATGTCATTTGACTGTGTCGAGGAACTGGTTAATTCGATAGGGGCTGAGGGTTGAAATTTGTAATAGATCTCAGATGGACTCTTTCTTGTAGATCTGTGTTGAGCACGATTGTAGTTGTGCTATATGTATAGCAGGATTCCATCTAATGTTCGACGACGCTTCTGGTTGTACATGCAAAACAATTGCGTGACTAAGCAATTTAAAACTTTCATATGTCCGTTTGTCTACGGATGGAAGGATGTCTACAAAGAAATTCTTGTGTCGAGTTGTTGCTAGATAGTTTTCAAAAAGGTGCTGAAAAATGTAGCATCTATGCCACAAATAATGGTCATCGGGAGGCCATAATGTTTCCACACATGTTCGAAGAAGAGTTGAGCAATTTGTTGTGTTGTCATAGTCTTCTTGCATGGTATGAGTATAGCCATCTTGGAAAATATGTCTACTACTACTAATATCACATCATGATGGTGTTTAATAGTAGGATATCCCATGAAGTAGTCCATAGAAATAGATTCCCATCGTCGACTAGGAACTGGAAGAGGTGTGTATAGTCCTTGTCGTCAATTCGGCAATTTATAAATGGCACAAACCACACATGATCGAATGTACTTGTTGATGTCAGATTTAAGTGAAGGCCAGTAGAAATACTTTTGAAGGATAACAAGTGTTTTTGCGACTCCAAAATGTCCTGCAGTCTTGCTGTAGTGTGCGTCCCAAATGAGATTTTTTCGGTGCTCACCGGTCAGTACACAAATATTTCCAAGCTTGTATAGCAAGGCATCCTTTAGGAAGTAGTCGGTAGTCTACAAATTGTTGGTCTGAAGCTGTCGATAAATTGCATAGAATCACAATCCACCAAATACAATTGCGGCCAAGTAGTGGTGTCATAACCCTGGATACTCATCACTGTAGACAATAGAGTAATGGGTGGTGTGCTGAGACAATCCACTGCGGCATTGGATTTTCCTTTCCGATACTTAATTACCAACTAAAATTGTTGTAGGTAATTAATCCACTTGAGTTGTCGAGTTGTCTGTAGTTTTGACTGGGATGGAGCGAACTGAAAAGGTTTATGGTCAGTGAGGATGACCGTTTCCTTGCCAAGAATGTAGTGTCTCCATTGCTTAACAGCTTGCATAATGTCGTACAGTTTTTTTTCATTTGTTGAGTACCTCTCAATTTTGTTGCTAAAAGTCTCGGAATGAAATGTGACTAGGTGACCTGACTGAGTGATCACTACATCGAGGGCATGGACTGATGCATATGTCTCAATCTCAAAGGGTTGATGCAAATAAGGTAACAAAAGTACCGGTGCAATACAAATCTTGTTTTTGATTTGTTCAAAAGCTTGTTGTTGTGTCAGTGTCCATTTGAAGACAATTTTCCCATTTCCTTTTGTCAACTGATTCAAAGGCCATGCGATGTGACTGAAGCCAAGTATGAATTGTCGATAGAAATTAGCTAAACCAAGAAAACTTCTTAGTTCATGAATTTTTTGAGTAATGGACCAATCTTTGAGGATTTGTACATTTTTTGGGTCGACATGAATGCCTGCGGAGTCAATTACATACCCCAAATATTTGATGTTGGTCATCGCAAATGAGCATTTGTCCATGTTCATATATAGTTGATGTTGCTGGAGAGTGTCAAGGACTTTTCTAAGCTGTTTGACATGTTCTTCCCATGATCGACTGTAAACCATGATATCATCGAGATAGACAATGACACATTTACTAATGAAAGTTCGTAGAAGGTCATCCATATATCTCATGAAGGCTGGAGGTGCATTGGTTAAACCGAAGGGAATGACTAACCATTCAAACAATCCTTCCTTGGTTTTGAAATTCGTTTTCCATACATCAGTGGAATCAATTGGAATCTGGTGGTATCCCAATTTGAGATCAAGTTTTGTAAAGAACCTAGTGCCTTTCATATTGTTGATGAGTTCATCAATCCGTGGAAGAGGGTATATGTTCTTCACTGCAATTTTGTTGAGATACTGATAGTCGATGCACATGTGCCAAGTCCCGTCTTTCTTTAGAACTAAGATGACTGGACTTCCACAAATCTTGGATTTGTCTGCGAATCTCTTCATTTTAGAGAATGGATCTTCTGTAAATAGATGCGTTAGGTAATGAAGAACTAGGAACAAGTTCAATGGAGTGTTTTACCTGACAATGTAGAGGTACTTTTTTGGGTGCTTGAAATATGTTATGGTATTCTTCAATAATGTTGTTGATCTCTTCTTGTTGTTGGGAGTTGTACTGGTCGATGAGTTGACTTGTTGCTGCAGTATTCCTGGAATGTTTAGACTTTATCATGATTAATGCGAAATTTTGAGCATGATTGATAAGCTTCTTTGTTTGTTTGGCAGATATCATAGCAACCGTTGATGTGGGTTGTCTCTCTAGTATGCCATACAATTAATTCTAGATTTTGACGATCACCTTCTGAGGTCGTGACTGATATGTACCATCTCGATTCCATAGGTAGGTTTTACCGAATAGGGCGTTGGCTATGGAAAGTGGTGCCACGTCATAGAGTACTTCATCTTCGAAAGGCTTAATGAAGTAGGTGAGTTGGCATTGCCGTCTGATCCTTAGTTCTTGCCCATCCTTCATCCAACTGATATTGTAATGCTGAGAATGTGGAGTGGTGACAAGATCTAATTTCTTCACAAGATATTCATAAACAAATGTGTTTTGGCTACCATTATCCACAATCAGATGTAATGGATTTTTTTGAACCCATATCTGTGTATGGAATAGGAACTCTCGTTCCTCCTCATTGATGATGGTCGAGGCTATTGGAGTGGTCGAGGTCGAAGCCAGGAGGGTTGATGCATATGGATCAGACTATACCAGGGTTATGTCAGATAAGTTGAATGTTGACAATTTTTCCAAAAATGTCTTCCGAGCTTTGCATTATGACGTATCATGCCATGTTGAGCTGTGATAATCACACCATTTCCCGGTAGGAGCTTGTTTGATGTGATCCCTCTTTTCTTTCTAAAATTTCTTCTTTTGATGATCAAGATTTGGCATAGTTAGCTAAGAACGGTTCTTGAACTTGTTGGAGTGAGTTGATGACTTCTTGTTGGATGTTTGACCTGATGGCTTGTTTGTAAAACGTGATTTTCCTTTTTGTTTAGATTCAATCTTGACGGCATAATGAAATGCATCTGCAAGCATACTAACATTAAGAAACTCCATACGGGGATAAACCACTGATGTAATTCAGGACAATCAATTTCTCTTCTTCTTGGACACCAAGTCTAACCATGAGTCCATAGAACTCATCGGTGTAACTCTGTACAGACTGGTCTTCCATTTCCTTAGCTGCTGCCACTTATTATACTGTTGTTCAAGGTACTTGGGAGGGTAGAACTCCTTTCAGACATATTCGACAAATTTTACCCATGTGTCTATGGGACATTCTTCTTTTTCCGTCTTTGTCGGTATATTCTCCCACCAACAGTGTACATAGGTTGACATCTTTAAGGATGCAATGGTGATATTTTCCGCTTCGGAGAGTTGATTCATTACATTGTAAGGTTCTAGTTGTTGTACCCAATTTTTGACAGGTTTCG
Organism: Pseudotsuga menziesii; assembly: GCA_001517045.1. Lineage (NCBI taxonomy): Eukaryota > Viridiplantae > Streptophyta > Pinopsida > Pinales > Pinaceae > Pseudotsuga > Pseudotsuga menziesii. Next base: position 30,224 of record LPNX011075315.1, read on the forward strand.
CGTCAATCTTTCCTTCAAGGTTTAGTATGTCCAGATTCATTTTCACTTTGAAGGGGTTGATTTTATTGGAGTAAGGTCACGTCAAGGATTCTCCAGAGTTCGCAGTGACTCTCATGAGAATCTCGCTGAACTGGGAGAACATTTCAGTTCGCTGGTGAGCCAGTGATTTTTCTATGAGTTGTTCTATCTCATCAATTGTATGTTTATTGTCTGCTTCTTCGGCCATATTTTTGAAAGTCGAAGGAAGTGTCTTCTTATGTTGCTGAGTTTGCGAGCATGTTTGAACAGGCATAAGTTAAATAACTTCAATAGAAGTGCTTATGTAACTTAAGATCTGAACAAGGTCTTTCTTTGATACCAATGATCTAGGCCATGCTTAGGTGCACACTGGGGACAATAGTTGACTGAATGAGTCGAGTGCTGTTATGGTGGAAGAATATAAGAAGAACCAGCAAAGAAGGAGGCACACTAGGTCGACAAGAAATATACACACAGACTATATGCAAGAATTCGAACCAATTTATTACTTCTACTCGATGAAAGATGGAGGAAACAGATGATCAGAAAGATGTATATTACATTTGTGTACATGCTTATATAGGATGCTGAGACACTTGGGTGACTACCCGTTACATTTAGTTACAAAATAAGTTATAACGGTTCAGAAGTTCAACTATTGCAGAGCGTGTTGGTATGTTGTATGTCGAGGTGGACCTGTCAAATGAACATGTTGAGGAGGACCTGTCGAAGGTGAACCTATCGGCTTCTTGTTGGATCACAACCACTAGTTTCTATATTGATAGAACACATGTTAAGATGAATAAAGGAAATCATGTAAAATGGTCAATATGTTCCTGAGTCTACATTTATAACTTATCCTTTAATACTAGTTTGGTCATTGATGGTCATTGGTTTAAAATTGTGTCAATGATGACAAATTGAAGCCTCCTTAAATAATAGAATTTAACTATTAACATGTTTCTAAGAAACAACTCATTATGGTATAGTTTCATCTTTTAGAAGAAGGATCCAATTGCCAACAACATAATGTGGTGAAGGAAGTTAGCTTCAAGAATTGTTACATTTCTTTATACCTGCATTTGAATACAATCAAATATTGTACCATCATGTCACAAGGGTGCTAGTATTATATACTTGGAAAGACATAAAACAAAGGATTAAATATCATAAATGTTAGATGAGAAGTGAAGGCTACAAAAGGCTTCAACTAAATTTGGATAGACAAGCAAAATTAGAGAAAATGATTTAGTTTACATCAATATCAACAAGCTCTGGTTTTACCCTCTCTCTTTGATAGGCAAGGAGCTCTATCCCAAGATTCCCTATGTCTCCATCTCCAAATGCGTAAATATTTCTCGTCTCTGTCAAGGAAAATATGTGAGAATTCCAAAATATTGAGTTTTTCAGACTGATCTACACAACCCATTCCTATCTCTGCTTCAATGAAACCACTAGTTCCTACCTATAACAAAAGTATCTTCTTCTTGGGGTAAGTTATAAGCAATTTATCATCACAAAAATTTGTTGTGAATGGTCGTTTCAAGGACAAATTAAAAAAGCTAAAATTGAGATACCTATATGATAAAATTAATGCACTTCATACCAAAAACATGGACCATATCAAACCTACACAACGACTGTCTTATTATATGGGAAAGGTATTAACATTTTCTCATAACAAAAATTTATTGTGAATGGTCATTTCAAGGCCAAATCACAAAATCTAAAACTGAGATACCTCAAAGATAAAAATTGATGCACTTTAGTGTCCCAATACACAATACAATTGGCATTGACTACATTGTTATCAAGGTTGAATATGGTTCAATCTTGCATTAATATTGATGAATAGACTAAAGTAAGTTGCAAAAGAACATGGACCATATCAAACCTACAAAAAGAATATCTTATTTTCGAGGCAAGGTACTAGCATTTTATCATCACGAAATTTTGATGTGAATAGTCAGGTTTTTTAAGGACAAACCACCAAACGATAAAACTCAATGTGATATCTCATGGATAAAAATTTTCACTTCAGTGTCCCAATCCAAGAGATATATTTATTCAAAATTAAAAATGCACTTACAATGCTTACATACCTATCCAATGATGAATATTTCAACATCATTTGGATTCTAGAGTATTTTTTATTGTTGTTTACAAACCATAAGGATGTATATTAACACCCTGTAGAAAATTAAACACACACACACATATATATATGTTTAAACTGGGGCATATCCAAATACATGGCTAGAAGGCCTCTCTGTATCTCCAAAATAGACAAATAGAAAATCATAACATCCAAAATCAGACCCAAAGACCCACAACTCCTTAAGGACTAAGAAAAACCCTTAATTTTTTCTCAAAAGAGCCCCACAAGTTTGAGGACTCAGAGGGGAGAAATCCAAAGGAATTTTTTTTTCTAGTTACTACTACCAATGGAAAATACACCAACAAATATTATGACTGTTAGAAGGAGTATGCAAGTGTCCCCTCTCCACAAAAGAAACATAATCGATAAAAGAACCTGAATATATCCTTATGTTCAGTGAATGTGCTTCAATCGATGAGGGAAAAATAACTGTATCTTCAAGTGGAAGAACATGGAATACCCCAATCTCTTAAAAAACTAAAGAAAGACAATGACCTACATAAGAGAAATCATGCCAAGAATGAGATAAAGATAGATCCCAGTAACGAGTTAAGGAGCTTGAAATGACCTCCATCATTGCCACAACATGATTAACTTCCAAATGCAAACCAATATCGCTAGTTGTACCATCAACATGAACATCGAGAGAAATATACTCCACAAGAAAAATTGGAGCTTCCAAGGAGTGAAAGAAAGAAGAACTGACCCCACAAAATCTCTAGATCTATACATCAAATATGTTGTAGGAGCTTCCTCATCATTGCCAAACTTGCGAAGAGAAATAATAAGGGATATTATTTCAAAGAGGTTTCCAAGGTCATCAACCATTGACATGTTCTCTCCAAGGATAATAAGATCGACACCACTAGAAGAAACTAAAGGAAACTTCTGATCTAGAATGGGCTTGCAATTATGTAGATGGAAAATAAATTTTCCATGTTTGTATGCAACATAATATTTTAGAAGCTGCATAGTTGATTGGATACCACACCAATATCTGAAAACTATACAAAAAATAGTGTTGGAAAAGTTCCATTGGAAGAAGAAAATTTGTCTGTAACGTTTGTATGCCAAGCCTTTAAATGTTACCTGAGCTTCAATTGCTTTACGAAAAACAACATGTAACTATTATTCAAGTCCAAAAATGTAGAAGTTGAACTACTATTTGCAAAAACTGTTAACCCTGAATGTTGAACATTAAATCCCTACTACTATGCCAATGGGTATCGATTCTTTGTGTGGGTGATTGATTCTTTGAGAAAGCAAGCCATTTTATAGGGATGAATAAAATTGTTATGTGATTGATATTGCTAGATAGCAGGGAGAGCCAATGAATTGGGTCAAAATTGGTTGGAAATAGATGGCGAGCCATATATCCTAGTCAAATTGAGTTAGAAATCAAGAGAGATTGAAGGGGTTTATGGAATTTTTCCTTGAAACGAGGGCGAGATGAGGATCCCACTCAAAATTTGGTAGAAATCAGGGGCGACCAGAGGATACCACTCTTTTTTTGGTATAAATATGGGGTGAGCAAAGGATCCCACACAACATTTGGTAGAAATCGGGGGTGACTAGAAGATTTTGGGGGAAGTTTGCAGGACGAATTCTGATTTTGGGGCTTTTTGCCACAAATATAATAAGGCTATTTAGGTTAAAATGAACTATTTTATAAATAATTAATGGACAAATTTAATATTTTATAAAAAACATTTTAATATACCAAATTTTCCCATGAAAAAAAATGAACTCCTTAAAATTGCCAATGGGCTATATTTATCCCATAAATTTATCCATGCTTTACGAATCCCCATATGTCATGGGTTACTAGTTTTTCCAAACTAGTGTGTGCTAAAAGCACCTACTAAGACTTGAGGAAATCTTAATTTCAGTTCAAATGGAAGAGAAACTACTGAGCTAAAACCAATAAATAACAATAAAAAATCCCATCCACGTAACGCATACACATGAAAAATAAATCTTAACTAACATTCTGTTGCATTATTTATCAAAGAAAAAGGTAAGAGAAAGAACGAATTTTCTTTTATTATGTAAATATGTGTTTTTATAGAAGACCAAATATTACCTCAAAATATTGCAGGTAAGGGCCTTTACAGCCGTCCGAACTGGAAGGTACTCGGTCTCCAAGTAGGTTGGTTCTCTCCAAACGCACGTCATAAGGTAGGGAAATTTGCACAAGAGGTGAAACTTGAATGATCAAAAGGGGATTCAAGGATTTTGGTAGAAATTTTAGCAAAGTGACAGTAATAAAATGTATGTATAAAGTTTGTAAGATGAGGGACCTTCACCTTTAATATATAGGGAAAATGGCCCTAGTTATTATCCCATGGTATTGGGTGGCCCTTGGTGTTGGCTCGTGGTATCAACCCTTGGTATTTGGTGGACTTAGGGTTTTCCTGCCCCTTTTTTACTTTCTGAATGTTTTTCTCGTTTTTATTTATTTATTTTTGAATTTTTTGGGGAATTATCCCTATTTTGGGGGATTTTATTTCTTTTTGGGGGAAATATGACACATTTCCCTATTTGATGGAAAGGGAAATAAATATTATGGGCCAATTTGAGTCTTTGAATTTAGAATTGTTGGGATGTGAAGGTTTGGATTTGGTGGAAATAGAAAGTGGGTATGATGTGACTAAGTGATGAACAAGGTGTGCAAATTTGTGGTATTAACTATTTCCCCCTTATGTGTGAGGGAAGGAGCTCATGACATGGATGATATACATCATAAGATATTTTTTTTACAAGGTATGAGTGTGATACTAGAAGAGGGAATGGAGGATGCATCAGATGGTAGAGAAAACTCTTCGTTAAGAATATAAGGGTCGAATTTGCAAATACAACACTTAAAATAGATGAGGTACATATAATCTCAAATTTATGGATGAGGAAGGAATCCACGTGCTCCTATAAATATTTCAATACACATAAAGATAAGAACTAGGACTCAAAGGGGACCTTATCGATACATGGACAACTTCTGTGTACATCATATGTGTCCAAGAGGGAATCAAATTTGGAACGTAATATTGGTCCAACCATGGATGCTCTAAAGAACTGGGACTAGAAACAATCGAATTCACCAAGAATGAAAGATCAAAATAAGTGATGCTTTGTTGGATTAGAATGGGTCCAACAACTTTAAGGGATCAAACAAACAAGGGTTGAAATATCAGAGGTACAATGCACAACATGATGGAATTGGATATACTAGGAATCCTGAAACTAAGGGGATTCTGAAAATTACCATTAATGCATCCCAAATATCACAAGGAACATACTAATTAAAGGGTTCACAAGACACTCACCAATGTGTTAGAGTTAAAGGACAACCGGGGTCTTCAACCAAGTAATAAAAGAACCAATACCCTCTACAAATATCAATAGTGTGATGATGTAGTTGATGTCAAGCATGTGAGAGAAAACTATTATAAGGGGCATTGAAGGATCCCCTCAAATGGTTCAAAGGAAATCATTAATGACGGTGATGAGTAAAATGTACATGGACCTATGGATATATCATTTGGAATAGATGTGATGATCTTGACAGAGGGACACTACAACTACTAAGGAAATCATTGTTGTTTGACAAAAGCACGAGGGATACAACCAAAATAGGGAATTAAATAGGCAACATGACTGAGACATTGCATGTGGATATAATGGAAAATGAGTAATGGGATTCAGACATCCTTTGTTTAAATTATAATGGAAGGGATGACCTGGAAGCATATGAAATTGACCTTAGGGGAGGGTATCATAGTTGGGGTGGTTGAGTGAGGATAACTGCATTGAGTGTGACTGCAATGGGATAGCCTAAGAGGGAAGAATAGTGACTAAGGGACAAAATGAATCCAAGGGAGGCTTGGGATGTTGTCATGATAAGGGACTATATTTGATCTGCAGGGGTTCTAAGAAGCATTGTTTTTTCCTTCTTCATTGCTTATGATCTCAATAGATTGATATAATTGTGCTCAATATGGTACCGTCCCATGGATGATTATAAAGATCAAGAGAGTTATTTCTCACTATTTTTTTCAATTTTAGGGAGTTAGAAAACATAAAGAAAACTACACGAGTGTTCTTTTTCATAAAGTTAGTCATCAAATCCCAAAAAGGAATAAACATATACTAGGGATAACTCTTCTAGGAAAAAGGGACTAGAGTGTACCTTTTCATAATTGGTCCACTTGGTCCAAAAGGAGTAAAAGGCTTAATGAATTGATTCCATTTCAAGTCCTTCAATGAGCATGAAAGGAATATTTTTTTCTCAAAAATCTTTTCAATTTTTAAGGAGTCAGAAAAGTGCTTAAATGATACTCCATAATGGGAGTCCATTTATAGGGGATGGCCAATGAGTGAAAATGTGAAGTATTTCATGCAACTTAATTTATGGATGTCAAACTATATGGAATCCCAATCCTATGGGGATGTGAATGACATGGGTTCCAAATGCAAAGGGTACCAAAATGGTCACCCATGTAAGGAAGGATCTACTTTCAAGCAAGTGAAAAGGTAATGGTGGCTAGTATGGCCACTTACCTTAATAGAGGGGGATCAAACATGCATAAAACCTAGATCAATGCATCAAATACTTTGTGGGAGAATATGACCTATATTCCAGTTAATAGGTAATACCTGTTGGGGAGGGAATCACCAAAGAGGAGGAACTTCACCATAACCTATATCTATACACAAAACAATGATATGTGGGTATAAATATGCTTTTGGAACATGAATATAACATACAAATACATAAGGTGATCTACGTGATGGCACACAAATCGAGATGATCCCAAAAATTCCTCAAAAAAGTTTGACAATCATGAGAAATGTTCCCCATAATCATAAAGCATTTAGAATGTTGATTCCAGTGGTGTAAACAACATGAAAAATGGACGTTGGTTAGCATGTGACCTCAGGAAATGGCCAATATCACGCATGTGAAAAATTTAGCAGGGTTAATGGCTTACCCCCATGTAATGGACATGAATTTTGTGATTGTGGATCACATATGTGTTGTATTGAGTTATGGGCTCATTGAAATATTGAGATAGATGTGACAGGGAAAGGCTAAAATGAGTGAGTCTTCCCCATACCCTAGGGTTGATATAATCAATCATGCCTCCTAACCTAGAGGTTTCGATGGAGTGTGGATTCTTGCTTGAGGGGGTACCAACAAGGTATCAAGAAATTACTGGAAGGGGGGTTTACCATGAGGGAGATGTCCATGGTGGAACACAACATTTATGAAATGATGAGGGATAATTCCCTGTGTTGGTTGGAATCCCCCAATATCTTGGACGAGGATGATTGTGATGAGGAGGAATGTGTGGTGACTTTCCCACACATTATGGACATGGGATTTCCTCATCATATTGGAAGTTTCAAAAAAATAGGTCACGATTATTCATGTCTGTCAACACAACCATAGTGGTATGGGATAATGATGAAGGCTCATCATAGGATGAGATGAAACAAATGGTGTTCATCCCATTGGAAGAAGTCACTAGAGGGTGGATGTATTGGATGAAAATGACTTCAGAGTCCAAGAAAAATCTATGCAACTTATCCATTACAAATCAAAATTTAAGGAGATCTAGATAGTGGAGGGAGTAATGGTCGTAGAGGCCATATACCGCAAAATAATGGTTTGTGTGCAAGGACTTGTTGCACAATTGGGTAGTATCAGGAAATTTTACTATTGTGATGTTCTCATTGGGATGGGAAACTATATACATTTTTGGTAGTGTGACCCAAAACATCACACAAAGTGAAAGGCGATGGTGCTCATGATGAGGTAGTAGGATTTGGGTACATGGCTTTGGTCTAGTTTGCTTGTTGTGTTGCACGCATTGTGTAATCCCTAGAATTCTTATTAGGAGGAGGTGGTGTCTTGTTAGGTTCTACCTTTGTCACTATTGGAGGATGTGGGGGCACTAAGGGTGTGACAAAACGAGAGGTAGAAGATTGGCCATATCGATGGGTTACACCAGTTTCAGGATGTATTGTGGGGTCAAAGGTGGATTTGGTGGGATGAGATATTAGATGGGGATTCATAATATCAAATATAGGGGGTTAAGGTTCTCCAGCACATGTGTGCTCATGATTCACAAAGGTATAAATAAGACGGGGATTTTTTGAATAGGAATAACTCCCCATTTGTTCCACAGAAACTGGATAGGGGTAGGTGCCAGCTGCGACTGCAGTTGGTGTTGTGGTTGGGGTTTTTGTTGGGGTGTAGGTATATTGAAAGAGACAATGCATATATATGATTTATCTTTATTCAAGGGACGTGGGGGAAAGGCTTGAAAAGTGGGAGTCACACAAGCCTCAAAGATGGGACGCAACCCTACAGAAGAAAGCAATGGGATGGAAGCATTGTTGATGGTGTGGTCAACCATGGGAAGGATATTTTCTAGAGTGAATGGCCCCTTGGGTTCATAATAAGTCAATTGGTAAATTTTGATGACCTTACTTTCATGAGGGAACTATTGGACATAATGGCACACTGAGAGGGGTGGAGGGGGGGGATGAATTACTGTGCTAGCACTCTTAAAAAATTTCACTTCAAAACTTAATCATAGATAATCATTCACATTAACCTACTAAGTACATCAATTAAGCATGCCATCAATCATAGATCATACATACACATCAAAAGACAAGTATTGTAAACTATATCTATAATTGGATATAAAGTACAATGTAAGACTTCAATATTCATGATTACATCAACACCAACTCACTAAAGAGCACCAACTTCATCAAAAGGGCCCATCCTGGATTTCCTAGCTCCAACTAAGAAGAGACGAGGTATCCAAATCTCAAATGAAAGACTTACCTTGCATCACATATTTATCACTGTTATCAATTTGCCAGGTGTCAAGTCATCAAGAAGTATGCTTCTAATATAATTTCAAGTCAAATAAATCAATAAATCAATGGACCATATTCTCACATATTGCTCATCAAAGGTCTAAATGTAGTTATATCATTCAAATCACTTCTTCTATCCAAAATATGCTCTAAGAAGTGCTTCCCAAATTACACAATATGTCTTTAGAAGCTTGATACTTTCACACT